>JAWRVZ010000011.1:8412500-8494591 GCA_037043235.1 Rhodeus uyekii | reverse complement strand
TCTCTCACAAAATCACACTCTCACACACAATCACACTCTCACACACAATCACACTCTCACACACAATCACACTCTCACACACAATCACACTCTCACACACAATCACACTCTCACACACAATCACACTCTCACACACAATCACACTCTCACACACAATCACACTCTCACACACAATCACACTCTCACACACAATCACACTCTCACACACAATCACACTCTCACACACAATCACACTCTCACACACAATCACACTCTCACACACAATCACACTCTCACACACAATCACACTCTCACACACAATCACACTCTCACACACAATCATTATCTCACACACACAATCACTCACTCACACACATAATCTCTCTCTCGCACACACAATCACACTCTCTCACACACACAATCACACTCTCTCGCACAATCACTCTCTCTCACGCGCAATCACACTCTCTCAGGCGCAATCACACTCTCTCACGCGCAATCACACTCTCTCACACACACAATCACACTCTCTCACACACACACACACACACAATCACACTCTCTCACACAATCACACTCTCTCACACAATCACACTCTCTCACACACAATCACACTCTCACACACAATCACACTCTCACACACAATCACACTCTCACACACACAATCACACTCTCTCACACACACACACACACACAATCACACTCTCTCACACAATCACACTCTCACACACAATCACACTCTCACACACAATCACACTCTCACACACAATCACACTCTCACACACAATCACACTCTCACACACAATCACACTCTCACACACAATCACACTCTCACACACAATCACACTCTCACACACAATCACACTCTCACACACAATCACACTCTCACACACAATCACACTCTCACACACAATCACACTCTCACACACAATCACACTCTCACACACAATCACACTCTCACACACAATCACACTCTCACACACAATCACACTCTCACACACAATCACACTCTCACACACAATCACACTCTCACACACAATCACACTCTCACACACAATCACACTCTCACACACAATCATTATCTCACACACAATCATTATCTCACACACACAATCACTCACTCACACACATAATCTCTCTCTCTCACACACAATCACAATCACACTCTCTCGCACACACAATCACACTCTCTCACACACACAATCACACTCTCTCGCACAATCACTCTCTCTCACGCGCAATCACACTCTCTCAGGCGCAATCACACTCTCTCACGCGCAATCACACTCTCTCACACACACAATCACACTCTCTCACACACACACACACACACAATCACACTCTCTCACACAATCACACTCTCTCACACAATCACACTCTCTCACACACAATCACACTCTCACACACAATCACACTCTCACACACAATCACACTCTCACACACAATCACACTCTCACACACAATCACACTCTCACACACAATCACACTCTCACACACAATCACACTCTCTCACACAATCACACTCTCACACACAATCACACTCTCACACACAATCACACTCTCACACACAATCATTATCTCACACACACAATCATTATCTCACACACACAATCATTATCTCACACACACAATCATTATCTCACACACATAATCTCTCTCTCTCACACACACAATCACACTCTCTCACACACACAATCACACTCTCTCACACACACAATCACACTCTCTCACACACACAATCACACTCTCTCACACACACAATCACACTCTCTCACACTCACAATCACACTCTCTCATACAATCACAATCACTCTCTCTCTCTCTCTCTCTCTCTCTCTCTCACACACAATCACTCTCACGCACAAACAATCATCACACACAATCACTCTCTCTCACACACACACAATCATTATCTCACACAATCACACTCTCACTCACTCACACACGCACACAATCACTCTCTCTCTCACACACACACACACACACACACACACACACACACACACACACACACACACACACACACACACAATCACTCTCTCTCACACACACACACACAATCATTATCTCACACAATCACACTCTCTCACACAATCACACTCTCTCACACAATCACACTCTCTCACACACAATCACACTCTCTCACACACTCTCACACACGCACACAATCACTCTCTCTCTCTCACACACACACTCAATCACTCTCTCTCTCTCACACACACACACACACACACACACACACAATCACTCTCTCTCACTCACACACAATCATACTCTCTCTCTCACACACACACTCAATCACTCTCTCTCTCTCACACACACACACACACACACACACACAATCACACTCTCTCTCACACACAATCACACTCTCTCACACACAATCACACTCTCTCACACACAATCACACTCTCTCACACACAATCACACTCTCTCACACACAATCACACTCTCTCACACACACAATCACACTCTCTCACACACAATCACACTCTCTCACACACAATCACACTCTCTCACACACAATCACACTCTCTCACACACAATCACACTCTCTCACACACACAATCACACTCTCTCACACACAATCACACTCTCTCACACACAATCACACTCTCTCACACACATTATCTCACACTCACACACACAATCATTATCTCACACACACAATCACACTCTCTCACACACACAATCACACTCTCTCTCATACAATCACAATCACTCACTCTCTCTCTCACACACACACAATCACTCTCATGCACAAACAATCATTATCACACACAATCACTCTCTCACACACACACACACACAATCATTATCTCACACAACCACACTCACACACAATCACTCTCTCACACAATCACTCACACACAATCACTCACACACACAATCACACTCTCTCACACAATCACAATCTCTCACACAATCACACTCTCTCACACAATCACTCTCTCTCTCACACACACACACACACACACACAATCACTCTCTCTCACACACAATCACTCTCTCTCACACACACACATACACACACACACGCAAAGACTTACAATCACTGTCTCACACACAATCACTCTCTCACACACACACACACACACACACACACTTACAATCACTGTCTCACACACAATCAGAATCACTCTCACATACATACTCGCACACAATCACTCTCTCACACACACATGCGCACACACCCTCACGTACACTCTCTCACACAATCACTCTCACACACACTCACTCACATACAATCACTCTTACACACAATCACACTCATTCACTGTCACACACACACAAAATCACACATTCATTCTCTCTCTCTCTCTCTCAATTCAATTCAATTCAAGTGTGCTTTATTGGCATGACAATTATCACAGTGTATTGCCAAAGCATTTTAAAATATAACACATACATACATTTCACAAATTTCAATACAAATAGCACATACATATGCATCAACATAGAACAATCATTAAACGTTAATAAACAATCAATGTAGAACAATTCTATTAATAATTTAGAAGTGTGTGTGTGTGTGTGTGTGTGTGTGAGTCAGTGAGTGTGTGTGTGTGTGTGTGTGAGCGCATCACTGATTGGTCATCTCTTCCCTCTTTTTGTGACAGGCCTCAATGTATTTTGCTGCTATTAAGATACAATCTCTTTTTTCGCCTAAAAGATATCGAACCTGTGTTTCATTGTTTAATTTTCTAAAGTCAGGGCAAATTATTTCAAATTTCGGAAAGAATGTGTTTCTAATTTCCTCATAAATAGGGCAGCTGGTGAGGAAGTGTTGCTCTGTCTCCACTTCTCCTTGCTCACAGTACGGACAGATGCGTCTCTCTCGGGGCAGCCAGTTCTGTCTGTATCTGCCCGTCTCTACAGTCAGAGAGTGGTTGCTCAGTCTGTACCTCGTCATTCTTCTTCTGAGTTTGCTGTCTTTCACTGTACTCAGATACTCTGCCATTGTGTAATCTCTATTTAGGGCCAAATAACATTCAAGTTTGCTTTGTTTTCCTGTTGTTTCAGTCCAATAATTCAGATAGTGTTGTTTTTGTGTTCTTATAATTTGGTTGGGCCGGATTGTGTGGAAGAGTGTGTCCGTGTTCAGAGTCCGGCTGCTGTCGCTCGTGCTCGTTTGGTTCTGCAGCTTCAGGACCATCTGAATCAGGAGACTTCTTGTCATGTTCATTTCATGGCTTTTAAGGGCTTTAAAATGGTAAGAGTCGGGGTCGCTCATCTTTAGATGTCTCCAAAATTTGATGGCTCGTTTCTCAATGTGGATCAGTAGAGGATATTGGCCTAATTCTGCCCTGCATGCGTTGTTGGGCGTGCTCCTCTGGACTCCCAGGATACTCCGGCAGAACTCTGCATGCAGGGCTTCTGTTGGGTTTTTGTCCCATTTGTCAAACTCTTGGTTCAGGAGAGGACCCCAGACTTCACTGCCATACAGAGCAATCGGCTCGATGACTGATTGGAATATTTTGAGCCAGATTCTGATTGGTATTTTAATTTGGACAGATGTTTTGATGGCATAGAAGGCCCTTCTTGCTTTCTCTTTCAGTTCATTCACAGCCAAGTTGAGGCTTCCGTTTGAGCTGAACTTCAGCCCGAGGTACGTGTAGCTTGTGGCATGATCAATTTTGCACGTACCAAGGGTGAAACTGTGTCTCTTTCCCTGAGATCCGGATCTTTTCTGGAAGGTTAGAACTTTAGTTTTGGTTGGGTTAGTGGTCAGGGCCCAGGTCTGACAGAACTGATGCAGGACGTCCAGGTTCTGCTGTAGACCCTCTTCTGTTGGAGACAGCAGAACCAGATCGTCCGCATACAGCAGGAACTTTATGGTGGAGTCGTGGAGTGTGAGGCCAGGCGCTGCACTTTCTTCTAGACGTTTAGCCAATTCATTAATGTAAATATTGAAGAGGGTCGGTGACAGCGGGCAGCCCTGTCTCACACCCCGTCCTTGAGTGAAGAACTCAGTTTGTTTATTTCCAATTTTAATTGCACACTGATTGTTTGAGTACATTGATTTTATGATGTTATAAGTTTTACCCCCAATACCCGATTCTAGCAGTTTAGACAGAAGACCTTCATGCCAAATTGAATCGAAGGCCTTCTGGAAATCTACAAAGCAAGCAAATATTTTGGTTTTGTTTTGGTTGACGTATTTGTCGATCAGGGTTTGTAGGGTAAAGATATGGTCTGATGTTCTGTAATTTGGTAAGAATCCAATCTGGCTTTTGCTGAGGACATTGTGCTCCGTGAGGAAGAGTATGAGCCTTGTGTTGATGATGCTGCAGAACATCTTCCCCAGGTTACTGCTCACACAGATGCCTCTGTAATTTTTGGGGTCTGATTTGTCTCCACTCTTAAATATGGGTGTTATGAGTCCTTTATTCCAGATGTCAGGGAAATGACCAACACTCAGAACCAAGTTGAACAGTTTCATTATGGCCAATCTGAATTTTTGGTTTGTGTTTTTAAGCATCTCGTTGAGGATGCCGTCTGGTCCACTTGCCTTTTTTGTTGGCAGGGCCTGCATTTTATCCATCAGCTCTTTTTCAGTGATTGGATAATCTAGTGGATTTTGGTATTTGCCAATTACATTTTCTATATTGTTTAATTTGTCATGTATCTGTGATTGTTCTAAATTTAGGTTTAATTTGCTATATAGTTGTTCGAAGTGATTTTTCCAGGTGTCTCCGTTCTGAATTGTAATTTGCTCATGGCTCTTTTTGTTCAGGAGATTCCAATTTTCCCAGAAACTGTTTGAATCTACAGATTCTTCAATAGTTTTGAGCTGGTTTTGTATGTACTGTTCTTTCTTCTTTCTGAGTGTGTTTTTATAATTTTTAAGTTCCTCACAGTAATGAAGACGTAAATCTGTATTGTCTGGTTGTCTGTGTTTTTGATTTGAAAGTTGTCTTAAATTTTTCTTTATTTTTTTACAGTCCAAATCAAACCATTTTTCATTCTCTTGTTTTTGTATACGAGTTTTCTTAGTGGTTTTAAGGTGGGATATTGATGCTAAGTAATCAAATATGTAATTAATATTTTCTACAGCCAGATTTACGCCATCTTCACGATGAGGATAAGTGTTTTCTATGAAGTTATCGATTAGTAAGCACACTTGGGGGTGCTCGAGTGCGGTCAGGTATTTTTCACTGCTGTTTTGGACCCATCTGTAATTATTTCTAATGTTAAACAGCTTACTGGGTTGTGGGTGTATGTTAGTATTTTCGTTTCTCTTTAGATACACAGTAATTTGACTGTGGTCTGATAGAGGTGTTAGTGGCTTGACTGTGAATGCTCTGAAAGAGAATAGATCTAAATCTGTGATCATGTAGTCAACCGTTGAGCAGCCATGAAATGAACTGTATGTGAATCTGCCGAGAGAATCCCCTCTCACCCGGCCGTTGACGAGGTACAGACCGAGGCTTCGACAGAGCTCAAGTAAGAGCTTCCCGTTTTTATTTACTTGGGAGTCGGAATTAGTTCTTGAAAAATGAATGCTGTTTTGTTGGAAGCTCTGTCCAAATATATAATTGTTGCCGCTGTCTGAGGTGTAGTCAGGCAGGGCTCCGGTTCTTGCATTGAGATCCCCACACACCAGCACACTTCCCTGGGCCTGGAACTGGTTGATTTGGCTGTGGAGGGTCTCAAAGATGTTCTCGTTATAGTAAGGAGATTCAGAGGGAGGAATGTAAAGAGCACATAAGAAAATATCTTTGGTAGTTTGACTGAGTTCTTTATTGATTTTGAGCCAGATATGGGATTTTTCTTTTTTGATTATGTGGATGTATTTATCAATTTCAAGCTTGTGCCAGATGATTGTGCCCCCTGAATCTCTCCCACGTCTAACGTTTGCGTGTTTTTGGGATGATATGGATATTTCACGATATCCTGGGGGACAAAGAGTGACCTCATCAGTTCTGCGCCATGTTTCTTGTAGTACTATTATGTCAATGTCTAAGACACTTTTCTTAAAGTCCAGGGTTTTTGTTTTACATCCAAGACTTGATGAATTAATGCCCTGGATGTTCCACAGTGTGATCGTCAATGGTTTCATTCAACTCGTTCAAAAAACAATTTTAATCCTCTAGTATAGAACCAACTCAACTTGAACCACTTGAGAATCTATGTAAACATACATATATGCAAATTTTTACATATTTTTCTTTTTAATTAGTTCATATTTTTACTATTTATTTATTTGTATTTCTATGATAAATATTAGTGTAGCTCAGTCTGGTGTGTTTACTCACGACTGGTCCATCAGCCGTGTGCAGATCAAGCTGAGCATGTCCTTGATCTCTCTCAGGTTGGTGTTGTGGGTGTCGTTCGGGGCTTTTAGGGCTGCGGCGTAGCTCCGTTGCTCCTGCGGCTCTGTTCTGTGGACGCTTGGTTGAGGAGCCGGTCTCTGCGCTGCCGGGGTGTTGTTACCCATCGCCGGGGCTTCTCTGGGTTCTGGCTGTTTCCTCCGCTGCTGGTATGGTGGCACCAGATCCTGGCGATGCTGGCGGTGTTGGGGTGCAGGGTGGTCATGTATAGGGGATGGGTATGGAGGCCGGAAGCGTAGGTGTTGGGGTTCAGGATGTGGGTATAGGGGGGCAGGACGAGGGTGCCGGGGATGGAGTCTCCAGGGTTCTGCTGGATGCGGTGGGAAGACGTTGTGTGGTGATGCTGGGTTATGACGTACCTTGGGTTGAGGGTTGCTGTACTCTCTGTTGCTCTTTGAGGGACTGCCAGGGGTTCGGCCAAGAGCAACATCTTTAAGATTTTTTGCGAACACATTAACACTGTCTTTACGTAAGTGTACGTGGTCGTAGAGATTGTGGGTGTCCAGCGTAGGGTGATGTGCCAGATGAACGTTTGGCATCCCAGCACATCCACGTGAGATGTCTGTGTTGACTCTCTGTATAGTGCGGGGATGGAAATCAGTTCTGGGCAGGATGGTAGAGATTATTATTTTTGATGATGGGTAAGTTTGTGTTGCTTTTATTGCCACTTGAGTGACTGCTTGTGCCACTCGCTCCTGTTTTGTCCTCAGGTCGTTTGTTCCCACATGTATGATGATGTGGCTGGGATCACCACGTTTTTCCTTGCCGAGTTGTTGAAGGGCACTCTCTGTGTTTGGGCACCAAGTCTTTATTGTTTTGTGGTTGGGAAAGAGCTGTTTTTCATTTATGAATCTGCCATTAGAGTCCATTAAAATTAGTATTTCTGTATGGATGAGATTAGGTGTGTTTTCTTGCTCTTGAGTGTTTTTGGGAGTGTGTGTCTGTGCTGTTGGTGTGTTGGTCTCGGGAGGCGTCAGGAGTGGATGTGCAGGTGTCTCGGTGGCGTTCGCGAGAGGCTGAACGACGGCCTCTTTCTGCTCTCTCAGACTTTGCATTTCTCTTTCTCTGAAGATCAGCTCTTCTCTGACGCTCTTCAGCTCACTGTTCAGGGTTTCTCTGTCCTGCTGCAGCTTTTTTATTTCTCCTCGCAGTTCATCGATACTAGATTTAAATTCTTTTTTGAGCTGGTGAAGTTTGTTTTCCAGTTGTTGAATGTGTTCGCTGGATGTTGTTTGCGAGAGCACCAGTTCTCTGAGCTCCACCAGCTCCACCTCTTGCAGGGAGAGACTGCTGCGCATCTGAGAGACCGACTGCTCCAGCTGTGCGTCACAGTCCAGGACGAGCTCCTGCTCCTCCGGCTGGGTTTCTGCATGGCCGTCTGCTCTTTCGGCCTGTCTCTCGGTCTCTGCCAGGGCTCTGAGGCTGGTAAAGTTTGCCTGGACAGAGCTGAGACACGCCTCATTCCCCTGAAACATTACAGTTCCGTTGTGGTATATGTTTACCGTCAGAAATGCTTTGCTGGTGTCATCTCCTCCTTCATGAATTTGGATTTGTCTTCCATTACATATGCCGTGTTTTTTAAAATGTTTGTAATATTTGCAGATGGCTGTGTGCCAGACATTGCAGTTTTCTGTGTATAGCAGAAGGTTTGTGATGGTGGACTTGTCTCCTTTTTGAAAGCAGTCAGCCATTAGGGTCTCTGGGTTTTGTTTGAGCAGCTCATGTTTATATGTTTTCTTGTCTCTTGCTGTCTGTATTTTCTGTGGGTAAGTGATGGGTCGGGGGAGGGGCTCCATTTCCAACTGCCACTGCTGTTTTCTCATTCAACTTTAACTGTCTCTTTCGTAGTATATCTAGTTATTTGTCTCTTTCTTATTTTATTCTAGTGTCAACTATAAAGTAGTTAATGGTATAGACTTTGTCTTGCCTGTTTGTTGAAGCTTTGGGATGATAGTTTAATGTAGGTTTTTGTCAAGTTGGTTCTTTTTAAAGGTTAAAAAATTGTTAAATTTTAAGAGCTCAAGTGGAGCATGACTTCTCTCTCTCTCTCACTCTCTCTCTCACTCACACACACACACACACACACACACACAATCTCACTTTCTCACACACACACACACACACAATCACACTTTCTCTCTCACACACACTCTGTAGTGGTTTGAAAATGTCGCATTTTTCTCAGTGGTCTTTGATTCCAGAATCCTCCTTTAATGGCAGAACAGAACGGCTGGAGCCCCTCCTTCTCGGCCCATTTCTCTATATTTGTACATGATCACAATATATACCATCCCTATAGATATTCTAGGAAACACCACGTGAAATATATTCTATATATATTGGAGACAAGCCAAGTTCTTGACCTTGTATGGACCTAAGCTTCATGTTTCAGTCTCCTGAAAGTATGTACTCCGCTCATGACTCAGCTGGTCAGCTTAATGTTAAAACATAATTGTGTATAAACATTTGACTATATCAAACTTGAACAACTTATTTTCTACATGAAGCCTCACATTCAAGCCACACTCATCAAGCCTCACATTCACTATTCTTTTCCCAGAGTGTAGCTTCAAAATCCAGATTCCCAGTCCAATTTCCATTGACCAGATTCTAGAGGAGCAGTAGAACCAAACTTCTCCCAACAGATATTTTCCTAATTTTTTTTGTTGGGAGTAAAAGATTCAACTCTCCCTAATCTCTTCATTCAAAATAAACAGTTATACAGTATTAATAGCGTTTGAGCTTGTAGTTGTTTTGCAGCTGATGTTTGTTGGCTCAGTCCTTTTTCTTTGGTCGTACGTGTCTTTTACAACATTCATCTTGTCACGTCTGTCTCCCCTTTCAATTCAATGAATTCTTCACCACAGTGTCTGATGTTAGTGTCAGTGTTTGATTTGCGAGACGTGGCAATGGGCTTTGATTTGCCTCAGTGTGTCTTCAGACACCATCTCTCACTCCATTCACACTCTTTCACTCCCCCAATGGCCATCTTCTCTGAGTCTGCTGATCAGGTTCAGATCTAAATGGGGAACATGTATGCTTAGCTGTGGAACACCACAAGGTCTGAACACAACTTCGTCAAACATTTCTCGGAGGCACACACTTCATTTTAGACATCTTTACTCATGGCGAGGTTTATTTCAACATCATATGAACCTCTTTTTTCCTTTTCACGGTGTTTAGAATAATAGGCCTAAACATGGTGCGGTTTTCTCTAATGCATTTTGTCATTTGTCTCACTTTCATTCACACTCACAAACACAATCACACCCATACACAATCACTCTATCACACTCACCGTCACACGTATACACTCTCTCACACACACACTCAAACACAATCACTCTTACTCACACTCTCTCACACACTCACATAATCACTCTCACACACTCGCACTCATACACTCTCACACACACACACAAACACAATCACGCTCATACACTCTCTCACACACTCACACTCATACACTCTCTCACACTCTCTCACACACTCACAATCACGCTCGTACACTCTCTCACACACTCACACTCATATACTCTCTCACACACTCACAAACACAATCACGCTCGTACACTCTCACACTCTCACACACTCACACACTCACAAACACAATCACATTCACACTCACACACTCTCACACACACTCAATCACAATCACACTCATACACTCTCACACACTCAATTACAATCACACTCGTACACTCTCTCACACACTCAATCACATTCACACTCATACACTCTCACACACACTCACAAACACAATCACATTCACACTCATACACTCTCACACACACTCAATCACAATCACACTTGTACACTCTCTCACACACTCACAAACACAATCACACTCATACACTCTCACACAAACACAATCACATTCACACTCATACACTCTCACACACACTCACAAACACAATCACATTCACACTCATACACTCTCACACACACTCAATCACAATCACACTTGTACACTCTCTCACACACTCACAAACACAATCACAATCACACTCATACACTCTCACACACACTCAATCACAATCACACTCGTACACTCTCTCACACACTCAATCACACTCGTACACTCTCTCACACACTCACAAACACAATCACATTCACTCATACACTCTCACACAAACACAATCACATTCACACTCATACACTCTCACACAAACACAATCACATTCACACTCATACACTCTCACACACACTCAATCACAATCAGACTCGTACACTCTCTCACACACTCAATCACAATCACACTCGTACACTCTCTCACACACTCAATCACAATCACACTCGTACATTCTCTCACACACTCAATCACAATCACACTCGTACACTCTCTCACACACTCATCACAATCACACTCGTACACTCTCTCACACACTCAATCACAATCACACTCGTACACTCTCACACACTCAATCACAATCACACTTGTACACTCTCTCACACACTCAATCACAATCACACTCGCACACTCTCTCACACACTCACAAACACAATCACGCTCGTACACTCTCTCACACTCACAAACACAATCACATTCACACTCATACACTCTCACACACACTCAATCACAATCACACTCGTACACTCTCTCACACACTCAATCACAATCACACTCTTACACTCTCTCACACACTCACACTCACACACTCACAAACACAATCACATTCACTCATACACTCTCACACACACTCAATCACATTCACACTCATACACTCTCACACACACTCAATCACAATCACACTCGTACACTCTCTCACACACTCAATCACAATCACACTCGTACACTCTCTCACACACTCACACTCACACACTCACAAACACAATCACATTCACTCGTACACTCTCTCACACACTCAATCACAATCACACTCATACACTCTCACACACACTCAATCACAATCACACTCGTACACTCTCTCACACACTCAATCACAATCACACTCGTACACTCTCTCACACACTCAATCACAATTACACTCGTACACTCTCTCACACACTCAATCACAATCACACTCGTACACTCTCTCACACACTCAATCACATTCACACTCATACACTCTCACACACACACTCAATCACAATCACACTCGTACACTCTCTCACACACTCACAAACACAATCACACTCATACACTCTCACACACACTCAATCACAATCACACTCGTACACTCTCTCACACACTCACACACTCACAAACACAATCACAATCACACTCATACACTCTCACACAAACTCAATCACATTCACACTCATACACTCACACACACTCAATCACAATCACACTCGCACACTCTCTCACACACTCAATCACAATCACACTCGTACACTCTCTCACACACTCAATCACAATCACACTCGTACACTCTCTCACACACTCACACTCACACACTCACAAACACAATCACATTCACTCATACACTCTCACACACACTCAATCACATGCACACTCATACACTCACACACACTCAATCACAATCACACTCGCACACTCTCTCACACACTCAATCACAATCACACTCGTACACTCTCTCACACACTCAATCACAATCACACTCGTACACTCTCTCACACACTCAATCACACTCATACACTCTCTCACACACTCACACTCACACACTCACAAACACAATCACATTCACTCATACACTCTCACACACTCACAAACACAATCACACTCATACACTCTCACACAAACACAATCACATTCACACTCATACACTCACACACACTCAATCACAATCACACTCGTACACTCTCTCACACACTCAATCACAATCACACTCGTACACTCTCTCACACACTCAATCACACTCGTACACTCTCTCACACACTCAATCACACTTGTACACTCTCTCACACACTCACAAACACAATCACAATCACACTCATACACTCTCACACAAACACAATCACATTCACACTCATACACTCACACACACTCAATCACAATCACACTCGTACACTCTCTCACACACTCAATCACAATCACACTCGTACACTCACACACTCAATCACACTCGTACACTCTCACACACACTCACAAACACAATCACAATCACACTCATACACTCTCACACACACTCAATCACATTCACACTCATACACTCACACACACTCAATCACATTCACACTCATACACTCACACACACTCAATCACAATCACACTCACACACTCACAAACACAATCACAATCACACTCATACACTCTCACACAAACACAATCACATTCACACTCATACACTCACACACACTCAATCACAATCACACTCGTACACTCTCTCACACACTCAATCACAATCACACTCGTACACTCTCTCACACACTCAATCACACTCGTACACTCTCTCACACACTCACAAACACAATCACATTCCCACTCATACACTCACACACACTCAATCACATTCCCACTCATACACTCTCACACACACTCAATCACATTCCCACTCATACACTCACACACACTCAATCACAATCACACTCGTACACTCTCTCACACACTCACACTCACAAACACACTCGCACACTCTCTCACACACTCACAAACACAATCACGCTCGTACACTCTCTCTCACACTCACACACTCACAAACACAATCACATTCACACTCATACACTCTCTCACACACTCACAAACACAATCACATTCACACTCGTACACTCTCTCACACACTCAATCACAATCACACTCGTACACTCTCTCACACACTCAATCACAATCACATTCACACTCATACACTCTCACACACACACACACTCAATCACAATCACACTCGTACACTCTCTCACACACTCACACACTCACAAACACAATCACAATCACACTCATACACTCTCACACAAACACAATCACATTCACACTCATACACTCACACACACTCAATCACAATCACACTCGTACACTCTCTCACACACTCAATCACAATCACACTCGTACACTCTCTCACACACTCAATCACACTCGTACACTCTCTCACACACTCACACACTCACAAACACAATCACATTCACTCATACACTCTCACACACACTCAATCACATTCACACTCATACACTCACACACACTCAATCACAATCACACTCGTACACTCTCTCACACACTCACAAACACAATCACAATCACACTCATACACTCTCACACAAACACAATCACATTCACACTCATACACTCACACACACTCAATCACAATCACACTCGTACACTCTCTCACACACTCAATCACACTCGTACACTCTCTCTCACACTCACAAACACAATCACATTCACTCATACACTCTCACACACACTCAATCACATTCACACTCATACACTCACACACACTCAATCACAATCACACTCGTACACTCTCTCACACACTCACAAACACAATCACAATCACACTCATACACTCTCACACAAACACAATCACATTCACACTCATACACTCACACACACTCAATCACAATCACACTCGTACACTCTCTCACACACTCAATCACAATCACACTCGTACACTCTCTCACACACTCAATCACACTCGTACACTCTCTCACACACTCACAAACACAATCACATTCACTCATACACTCACACACACTCAATCACAATCACACTCGTACACTCTCTCACACACTCACAAACACAAACACAATCACAATCACACTCATACACTCTCACACAAACACAATCACATTCACACTCGTACACTCTCTCACACACTCAATCACAATCACACTCGAACACTCTCTCACACACTCAATCACAATCACACTCGTACACTCTCTCACACACTCACAAACACAATCACGCTCGTACACTCTCTCACACACTCACACACTCACAAACACAATCACATTCACACTCATACACTCTTACACACACTCAATCACAATCACACTCGTACACTCTCTCACATTCACTCTTACTCACACTCATACTATCTCACACACTCACAAACACAATCACAATCAGACTCGTACACTCTCTCACACACACTCGTACACTCTCTCACACACTCACTAGACCACTCCCATCATTCCATAAGATGATTTCATGACACTGGAAATGAAAGGGATGCAGTAATTGTGAGATCCAGTGAATAATCCATGCAATGTTCTCTATTGTATTCTGCACCTTTTGTTTTAATTCTTTTCATGCAGAAGGAATGCAGAACTTCACAAGTAGTATTAGTAAAATGCAAACCATTTGCCAGAAGTATGACAGGAAATGAGGAGAGAAGGGAGTGGGTGGATTGGGAAACGAGCACACATGAGCACCATGTGAGTAACCACTGACCAGTGTGCCACTTAACCACAAGTGATTAGAAAGGAATGTAAATTGATGAAGTCATTCCAGTATATACACATTTTAGATAAAGTGTGTGTTGTTCAATGTACATGTTACATTTATGTATTTGGCAGACGCTTTTATTAAAAATTACTTGCATTGTATTCAAGAAACATTGATATTTTATCAGTTCTTGCTTTCCCTGGGAATCGAACCCATGACCTTGGCGTTGCAAGCGCCTCGCTCTACTGTTTGAGTCAAAGCCCATGTAGAGCATTGCTTCTGTGAGAGAATATAGTTTGTAGTAGTTCATTGGAGTTTGGTGAAGGGGGGGGGGAAAGGAAACATTTAGTTCATCAAGAGGAAATGTTTTGTTCATTTGAGTCATGCATTGTTTTCGTGTTTCTCCTTTGGATACCGTAATACCAATTTAACACATGATTTATTTGCAGTATATAGCAGGATCTATTACGCCCATCGTCAAAGTCTTGATGTTGTTTTCAGGCTCTACTAGAGCAGGTTTTCAGGATTTAATGTGGATTATTTCCCCATATTCTCCATTGTTGCAGCTCGTCTCTTCCCAGTCTGTCAGAAACGCTGTTTAGTTCCTGTCTCTATGAAGCCCCACCTCCTGAAATGCACAATGTGCTTTGATTGGTTGGCTGGATCAGTGTGTCGTGATTGGTCAAGCTCTTCCAGTGTGTTTGGGGAATATCCCAGCCCTTCCCATAATCGCCAGTTTCAACACACTACTAACTCAAGCCCCACCCCTTTATTCTGCGTATGAATTATTATAATGAAAAGTATTGTGGTGCGTTTTTTTTTTTTTTCGTTTTTTTCCTGGAATAAACTCAAGACGACAATGGAGGTGTTTCAGGGAGTTCAGAAACTTTTTTTTTACAACTCGTTTTTTTTTTTTTTTGTTAAATTAATAAAATGAAGTTGAAATGACTAAATTTACATTCACCATGATCCATCACTTTTATTCACTGTAATTCGGGGAGAATGCTCTAACACATATGTTCTGCAAACGGATCGTGTGAAACCTCTGTATTCTGATCGTCTCAGGTGAAGCGATACCAGTGCATGTTCGAGGGCTGCACGCGCACCTACAGCACTGCGGGAAACCTGCGCACGCACCAGAAGACGCACCGCGGCGAATACACGTTTGTGTGCAACCAGCAGGGCTGCGGCAAAGCCTTTCTCACGTCCTACAGCCTGAAGATCCACGTCCGAGTCCACACGAAAGAAAAACCCTTCGAGTGTGATGTCCAGGGCTGTGAGAAAGCCTTCAACACGCTCTACAGGTAAATGTGTTGTTTCACACCAGCTCCCACTACCCTGTGGGCTTTGCTGTTAGACAGCGCCTGCATTGTGTGGGTCTCCCATGTGACTGCGGGCCTGAAGCCACAGATCTGCCACCATTCACTTCCTGTCAGCCTCTGTTTGCTAATGCCACACACTGCATGAAGCTCCACTCACATGTGCGTGTGCACAGGTACTGCGACGGGCAAATCTGATGCAATTTCTGTCCACCTAGAGGAACACATGTTGTGGGTTTCTTGGATTTGATTCACAAGCTCTTGATTTGATTCGATATCGATTGATTTGGAAATATATCAGGTGCGCTGCATTTGAACAGCACTGAAACGACATTCATTGTTTGAATCTCATAGTTAAACGTACAGAATTGTAAAGTTAAGACCTTGTTTCATATCACTCATATCAATGATCAAAAAGTATATTGTGATTTATTGGATGTAACGTTTAGAGAAGATTTGTTCACACATCAGCAGAAAACAGCATAGACTAAAAGATCGGTCTCGAGTTTTAATCGATAAGAGATCAACAAAATCTTTAAATATCAAAATGGATTATTCAGTATTGTCCGTGTTTAAAAATATTTATAAGTTTGTTGTTTTTAATAAAAATGGCCAATATAGTTTTTCATAAGATTTTCTAAAAGTATTACTTTTCCAGATCTAAACTTATCCAGGTTTTTCTGACAGTTAGAATCCTGTTTTTCTTTTATTAGACAAAAAAAGAAACTTTTGAGGTGTATTTTTTAGTTGTTTTAGCTTATTTTAATGTTTGTTTTGTCTTGTATTTGTGTAAATCATTTAAATCGTCTTGAGGTGTCAAATGATTTACAGAAATGTAAATTTTCTGAGGCCCCTTTTCCCTTTTTGAAGTCACAGTTAAGTGAAACTTAACACAAAATTGGTTGACTGAAGAAATTGTGTCTCTGTCTTTAAATGAATTCAGTGATAATTAAAAGATTCTTATAGAAAACCCATCTCTGCTAAAGCTGTAAACTATATATGGGGAGCACTTTCTTGCACTTTACTATAATAATAAAGGTTACCATCAGATCCCAAACTATTAGGCTTAATTCAGTTGCTATTTATTTTTAAATATAATAATCAAATAACAAGTTGCATTTAAACATGACTTGAATTAACTTCTAAATCTAATTATATGTTTTCAATCCATTTCGTTGTTGAAATAAATGAATGTATAAATTTCAATGAATAAAGTATAATGAATATATAGGTTAATGTAGTTCATGATTTAGTTGATTTCTCTGGTGAACGCACACGCTGTGCCTGAGTGTGTGTCTGAGATAAATGTAACACATTGTTTACAAGCTGTTTTACTGACGTCTCTCCGCCGTTGAAACACGGAGCGATTACACGAGATATGATGTTCTGTATCTTTAACACCTTCAGATGTTCATTCATGTTTAATTAGTAGTAAAGAGGAAGAGATGAACTATAGAGAGATCTGTCAGATTACAGAGTCAAAACAGCGTTTATTGATTGAGTTTAATAATAAAAAGGACAGAATTTAAAAGATGACACTGTTTCTTATCGAAAGTAAAAAGAACATGGAGCTTATTGAGATGATTGGTGGTTCGGTAACTACGCTGCATTCGTCATGCGCACATAAAACACTGAGCGGGAGGCGTTCGGTTCATCATGACACCATCTCAGTTTTTCGGTTCAGTTATCGTTACACCCTTATTCATCAGATCTTGCTTAAAGACCCCAATTTCACTGGGGAAGAGCAGCTCCATAGATTCATCCACACGAGTGTTTTTCATTATCAAGAATATTATCACTAGAATCAAACCAGAACAAAGTTGACCACAAATGCATCATAAGCGCATCCAATCGAAGAGTCTCTTACACTTGCATACAAACAAGTGGTTCCTGAAGAAAAGCTGGTGATGTGAACACGTTTATACCTTTTATGCTCACGGCCAGAGTTTGTGCGACGCCATTGACTGATTCCTGCCAATGATTATTGCGTCAAATTTCCACTTTGAAAGGGAACTCCTTTTGAGAAAATGGCTTTTGTAGATTTTAATTCCAATACAGTAGTACCTCAAGATACGAAAGTCTCAACTTACGAAAAATCCAAGTTACGAAAGGTTTTTACTGCTCGAAAATCGAAAATTTTTACTGCTCTACATACGAAAAGTTTTCAAGATACGAAAGGTTTCTGAAAGTCCGAGATTCGCCCCATAACAATTTTGAAACTCGCGCCGCACGCCGCCATCTTAGTTATAGTAGACTCGCCACCATCCTCCTGCTCTCCCATTGGTTCCTGATGCTAGCCAAGCCATGAGATCCTTCTCTCTAATTGGACAGCATCCCTCCCATCATGCATCTTCTATACGTACGTGCTGGCGTGCTTTAGCTCAGCCACTCCGCACCCCAAACTTTACATTTTTTATGTGTTTTCGTAAAGTTAAGTGTACGTACGTACATTATCTGCCGTTTGTCCTCCTCCTCCTCTGCCGCCACTTTCGGAGATAGCCTCACTCGAAAGGTAAGATTCGACATTTTACGTTATTTCATTGTTTATAGGTCAATTTAGCTTTATTATGAAATTTAATGGGGTGTTTTTGGAGGGCTTGGAACGGATTAGCCATTTTACATGTAAAATGTGTTCCAAGATACGAAAAACTCATTATACGAAGGCCGCCTCGGAACGGATTAATTTCATATCTCGAGGTACCACTGTACATATCTTGAAGTGTAATAAAAGCTGTATTTTAGATGTTTTCTTTCCTCTAGTCTGAAAGAAGACAATTTAAGGATGCAAAATGTTGCCCAAAAAGTGCGTGAAATCAATGTTTTTGCCTTCAATCTTGTAAAATTAAGAATCTGTTGTCCTTCATTCGCCCATACGTAATTGGGTATCTGCTCAATGGCTAAAGCGATTGTTGTGTTGCTGTCTCGTCAGACTGAAAGCACACCAGAGGCTGCACACTGGGAAGACGTTTAACTGTGAATCCGAGGGATGCACCAAGTACTTCACCACACTCAGTGACCTGAGGAAGCATATCCGCACACACACGGGGGAAAAACCATTCAGGTGAGGCGACGGTCCTCTGACTGACTCATACAGCACCTTTCTGTAGTTTACAAAATGAATAGCCAATCACATTTGAATGTTTACCGCCGCTGAGAGTGGAGACTGATACTGCAGTTGAGCTAAACACACGCTAGATCATGAACGTGGTGTGTTTGCGTTTTAGCAGAGTGATGCAGTACTGTTATGTTTGTGTGTGCAGGTGTGACCATGATGGCTGTGGTAAAGCTTTCGCTGCTAGTCATCACCTGAAAACACATGTACGGACACACACTGGTAAGACGAAGCAAAATTAGCAGCTATTACGTCTAAAAAAAGTCTCTTTTAATCCTAATTTCTTTTTGCTATGGAAGCTTTGCTGATTTTTTAATGAAGTAAATAGTAAAATAACTGATATATTTAGTATGTATTTTATAAACGCTTCTTTTTGTCCGTCTGAATTCACCTTAATCATTCCCCGTGTAATTGATTCTGGCTTTATTTGCAACATGCTGTTGTTCTGCTACAATGTCAACTTTATTTAGATAAGAGAACCTCTCCATTTCTTCTCTACTGTCTCTTTTTCTGTTCCAGGAGAGAAGCCGTTTTTCTGTCCGAGTGACGGGTGTGAGAAGACCTTCAGCTCTCAGTACAGCCTGAAGAGTCACATCCGGGGCCACGATAAAGGTCCGACGTTCACCGTGAGCAGTCACTCGCTGTCAGAGGTACACACTCACGCACTCACAGTCCTCTGAGACTGCTTTATTACACCAACACTTTCTGACAGTGGACTTAATTTAGTCCTGTTGTACTTGTTCAACCGCAGGATGCGAATCACTCGCTGTGCCTCAGTGATTTGAGCCTCATTTCCACTGACTCTGAGCTCCAGGAGAACCATAATGTGAGTTGCGCCTTAATTTACACAGAGCTGTTTTCAGTCGTCTCCCAGATACGAGTGCATCTCAGCACATGTTCATGTCTCAGTCTCAGGGTTTGGATCTGAACAGCGTCACCCCCATACGAATCTTTGAGCTGATGTTCCAGAGTCCTGAGAACAGTGTCAGCCAGGACGACACGAAACCCACAGGCAAGAACTTTTTGAGCTCGCTGTGTTCAAAGACACCCGGGTCACTTCTGTTATGCAGTACGCTTTCAACTTTTAAAAATGAATAACCATGTGCTAAAGAGGCCATATTTTGCCCCTTTTCAAAGTCTTGGATTTTGTTTTTCGGCTCTTACTATAACCGGTTTTCATGTTTGAATGTTAAAAAACACATTATTTTCTCCATATTCTCCATTGTTGCAGCTCGTTTCTTCCCAGTCTGTCAGAAACGCTCTGTTTAGTTCCTGTCTCTATGAAGCCCCGCCTTCTGAAAAGCACTATGTGCTCTGATTGGTCGGCTGGATCAGTGTGTTGTGATTGGTTAAGCACTCTGAGCGTGTTTGGGAAATGCCAGGCCCCATATTATTGTGCCTTGGGCAAGAATTATTTATTTAATTACTTTTATGTATCCCAGAACTATAGAGACTTGTCAGATACCTAAAATAGTTTGTTACCTGTTTGCAGTGTTAAAACATGCCAGAAACCTGTTATATCCACATGTTGAAAACATGCTGTCAGTGTGTTAAACGGTGTGCTAAACAACATGCTAAAACAAAATGGCAATGTGTTCAAACATAGTACCAATGTGCTAAAACTTGGTAGCAACTCATTAAAGTGTTAACAATAGTTTTATCCCAAATGATTCTGTATACATGATGCACTCTAAAACTTTAAGTGTCCAGTATTATACACTTAATTTTTTTCAGTCACATTTTTCGGAAACTCATAAGCGAGTTGTTTTTTCTGGCAACGTTTGGCTAGCGTTACATTTATATGATCTTTTTGTGCTTCCACTCCTCTGTGAAATACGAGGCCCTCATGTTCTCACGGCTCTCGGCCCCGCCCTGCTCGACACAATGTGCAATTAATTCGGCTTTTTTTTTCGATTGACAGCACTAGATAAAACATTTTAGTAATGTGTTAAAACATAATAACCACATGTTAAAACGCATTAGCAATGGGTAAAATCCTGGTAGCAAAATGCTAAAACATGTTATCCGTGTGTTAGAATATGCTACACGCGTTTTAAAACTTAAGAAACATGATATCAGTGTCATAAAACATGTTTAATATGTGTCAGTGCTTTAAAACACTAGGAATATACTAGTAATGGGTTACAACATGTCAATGTGTTAAAAATATGTTAACAATGTGGTAAACTATGATGGTAGCAATATGCTGAAATGTTAACAACTCATGCTAATAATGTTTTAAAACATAGTAACCACATATTAAAACATTTTTAAATATTATAGCATTATTAATGTGTTAAAACATTAAACATGCTAGCAATTTTAGTATTAAAACATACTAGGAACATCCAAGAAGTGTCAATGTTTTAAAACATGTTAGCAGTGTCTGTGTGCTAAAACATACTAGGAACGTGCTAGCAATGGGTTAAAACATGTCAGCGTTTTAACATTTGGAACATACTAACAATGGGTTTAAATATGTTAAAAGTGTTAGTGTGTTAAAACGTACAAAGACCATGTTAGCAACATATTAAAACCATGATGACAACGTGGTAAAACATGATTAGAACATGGTAGCAATATGCTAACAAAATGTTAACTAATGATAGCAATTGTAAAATGTTAGCAATTTCTTAAAACATGCCTAACCATGTTAAAACATTTTTAACGTTATAGTAATATTGTTTTAAAACATTAAACGTTAGCAACATGCTAAAATATGTTAGATACATTTTAACTACATGAGCAAATTGCTCAAACAGTAAAGTGTGGCGATTTCAACGTCAAGGTTTCTTGAATGCAATGCAAGTCGCTTTGGATAAAAGTGTCTGATAAATGCATGAATGAGTTAAAACATGTAAATTAGCTAAAACATGTTAGCAGTGTCAATGTGCTAAAACATACTAGGAACATGTTAGAAATGGGTTAAAAAAATGTCATTGTTTTAAAAACATTAGTAGTGGCAGTGTTTTTAAACATGTCAGCAATATAAATGTTAAAACGTCACAAGCAACATACATGTTAAAACATGTCAGCAATGTCAGTGGGTTAAAACTTTAATACTATGAGCATGCAAGCAATGGGTTAAAACATGCTAAGAAATTTAAACATGTTGATAACATGCAAGCACAGGGGTGGGCAAACTATTTGTTTCGTGGGCCACATTGGTTTCTTAAAATTGACAGAGGGGCCGGGGTGAGCCTGATGCGCGATACACGATTGTTGACGGGATGCGCGATAGTTGATGGGAGGGTGAGCGGGATGCGCGATAGTTGACTGGGGTGAGCGGGATACGCGATAGTTGACGGGGGGGTGAGCGGGATGCGCGATAGTTGACGGGGGGGTGAGCGGGATGCGCGATAGTTGACGGGGGGTGAGCGGGATGCGCGATAGTTGACGGGGGGGTGAGCGTGATGCGCGATGGTTGACGGGGGGTGAGCGTGATGCGCGATAGTTGACGGGGGGTGAGCCTTGTGCGCGATAGTTGACGGGGGGTGAGCGGGATGCGCGATAGTTGACGGGGGGTGAGCGTGATGCGCGATAGTTGGCGGGGGGTGAGCGTGATGCGCGATAGTTGACGGGGGGTGAGCGTGATGCGCGATAGTTGACGGGGGGTGAGCGGGATGCGCGATAGTTGACGGGGGGGGTGAGCGGGATGCGCGATAGTTGACGGGGGGTGAGCGGGATGCGCGATAGTTGACGGGGGGTGAGCGTGATGCGCGATAGTTGACGGGGGGTGAGCGTGATGCGCGATAGTTGACGGGGGGTGAGCGGGATGCGCGATAGTTGACGGGGGGGGTGAGCGGGATGCGCGATAGTTGACGGGGGGTGAGCGGGATGCGCGATGTTGACGGGGGGGGGTGAGCGGGATGCGCGATGTTGACGGGGGGGGTGAGCGGGATGCGCGATGTTGACGGGGGGGTGAGCGGGATGCGCGATGTTGACGGGGGGGTGAGCGGGATGCGCGATAGTTGACTGGGGTGAGCGGGATGCGCGATAGTTGACGGGGGGGTGAGCGTGATGCGCGATAGTTGACGGGGGGTGAGCCTTGTGCGCGATAGTTGACGGGGGGTGAGCGGGATGCGCGATAGTTGACGGGGGGTGAGCGTGATGCGCGATAGTTGGCGGGGGGTGAGCGTGATGCGCGATAGTTGACGGGGGGTGAGCGTGATGCGCGATAGTTGACGGGGGGTGAGCGGGATGCGCGATAGTTGACGGGGGGTGAGCGGGATGCGCGATAGTTGACGGGGGGGGTGAGCGGGATGCGCGATAGTTGACGGGGGGTGAGCGTGATGCGCGATAGTTGACGGGGGGTGAGCGTGATGCGCGATAGTTGACGGGGGGTGAGCGGGATGCGCGATAGTTGACGGGGGGGGTGAGCGGGATGCGCGATAGTTGACGGGGGGTGAGCGGGATGCGCGATGTTGACGGGGGGGTGAGCGGGATGCGCGATGTTGACGGGGGGGTGAGCGGGATGCGCGATGTTGACGGGGGGGGTGAGCGGGATGCGCGATAGTTGACGGGGGGTGAGCGGGATGCGCGATAGTTGACGGGGGGTGAGCGGGATGCGCGATAGTTGACGGGGGTGAGCGGGATGCGCGATAGTTGACGGGGGGGGTGAGCGGGATGCGCGATGTTGACGGGGGGGGTGAGCGGGATGCGCGATGTTGACGGGGGGTGAGCGGGATGCGCGATGTTGACGGGGGGGTGAGCGGGATGCGCGATAGTTGACGGGGGGGGTGAGCGTGATGCGCGATAGTTGACGGGGGGGTGAGCGTGATGCGCAATAGTTGACGGGGGGGTGAGCGTGATGCGCGATAGTTGACGGGGGGGTGAGCGTGATGCGCGATAGTTGACGGGGGGGTGAGCGTGATGCGCGATAGTTGACGGGGGGTGAGCGGGATGCGCGATAGTTGACGGGGGGGGTGAGCGGGATGCGCGATAGTTGACGGGGGGGGTGAGCGGGATGCGCGATAGTTGACGGGGGGGTGAGCGGGATGCGCGATAGTTGACGGGGCGGGGGGTGAGCGGGATGCGCGATAGTTGACGGGGGGGGGGTGAGCGTGATGCGCGATAGTTGACGGGGGGGTGAGCGTGATGCGCGATAGTTGACGGGGGTGAGCGGGATGCGCGATAGTTGACGGGGGGTGAGCGTGATGCGCGATAGTTGACGGGGGGGTGAGCGTGATGCGCGATAGTTGACGGGGGGGGTGAGCGGGATGCGCGATAGAGCGGGATGCGCGATGTTGATGGGGCGGTGAGCGTGATGCGCGATAGTTGACGGGGGGGTGAGCGTGATGCGCGATAGTTGACGGGGGGGTGAGCGGGATGCGCGATAGTTTACGGGGGTGAGCGTGATGCGCGATAGTTGACGGGGGTGAGCGGGATGCGCGATAGTTTACGGGGGGGTGAGCGGGATGCGCGATAGTTGATGGGGGTGAGCGGGATGCGCGATAGTTGACGGGGGGGTGAGCGGGATGCGCGATAGTTGACGGGGGGTGAGCGGGATGCGCGATAGTTGACGGGGGGGTGAGCGTGATGCGCGATGGTTGACGGGGGGTGAGCGTGATGCGCGATAGTTGACGGGGGGTGAGCCTTGTGCGCGATAGTTGACGGGGGGTGAGCGGGATGCGCGATAGTTGACGGGGGGTGAGCGTGATGCGCGATAGTTGGCGGGGGGTGAGCGTGATGCGCGATAGTTGACGGGGGGTGAGCGTGATGCGCGATAGTTGACGGGGGGTGAGCGGGATGCGCGATAGTTGACGGGGGGGGTGAGCGGGATGCGCGATAGTTGACGGGGGGTGAGCGGGATGCGCGATAGTTGACGGGGGGTGAGCGTGATGCGCGATAGTTGACGGGGGGTGAGCGTGATGCGCGATAGTTGACGGGGGGTGAGCGGGATGCGCGATAGTTGACGGGGGGGTGAGCGGGATGCGCGATAGTTGACGGGGGGTGAGCGGGATGCGCGATGTTGACGGGGGGGTGAGCGGGATGCGCGATGTTGACGGGGGGGGTGAGCGGGATGCGCGATGTTGACGGGGGGGTGAGCGGGATGCGCGATGTTGACGGGGGGGTGAGCGGGATGCGCGATAGTTGACTGGGGTGAGCGGGATGCGCGATAGTTGACGGGGGGGTGAGCGTGATGCGCGATAGTTGACGGGGGGTGAGCCTTGTGCGCGATAGTTGACGGGGGGTGAGCGGGATGCGCGATAGTTGACGGGGGGTGAGCGTGATGCGCGATAGTTGGCGGGGGGTGAGCGTGATGCGCGATAGTTGACGGGGGGTGAGCGTGATGCGCGATAGTTGACGGGGGGTGAGCGTGATGCGCGATAGTTGACGGGGGGGTGAGCGTGATGCGCGATAGTTGACGGGGGGTGAGCGTGATGCGCGATAGTTGACTGGGGTGAGCGGGATGCGCGATAGTTGACGGGGGGGTGAGCGTGATGCGCGATAGTTGACGGGGGGTGAGCCTTGTGCGCGATAGTTGACGGGGGGTGAGCGGGATGCGCGATAGTTGACGGGGGGTGAGCGTGATGCGCGATAGTTGGCGGGGGGTGAGCGTGATGCGCGATAGTGGACGGGGGGTGAGCGTGATGCGCGATAGTTGACGGGGGGTGAGCGTGATGCGCGATAGTTGACGGGGGGTGAGCGGGATGCGCGATAGTTGACGGGGGGGGTGAGCGGGATGCGCGATAGTTGACGGGGGGTGAGCGGGATGCGCGATGTTGACGGGGGGGTGAGCGGGATGCGCGATGTTGACGGGGGGGGTGAGCGGGATGCGCGATAGTTGACGGGGGGTGAGCGGGATGCGCGATAGTTGACGGGGGGGTGAGCGGGATGCGCGATAGTTGACGGGGGGTGAGCGGGATGCGCGATAGTTGACGGGGGTGAGCGGGATGCGCGATAGTTGACGGGGGGGGTGAGCGGGATGCGCGATGTTGACGGGGGGGGTGAGCGGGATGCGCGATGTTGACGGGGGGTGAGCGGGATGCGCGATAGTTGACGGGGGGTGAGCGGGATGCGCGATAGTTGACGGGGGGTGAGCGTGATGCGCGATAGTTGACGGGGGGTGAGCGTGATGCGCGATAGTTGACGGGGGGTGAGCGGGATGCGCGATAGTTGACGGGGGGGGTGAGCGGGATGCGCGATAGTTGACGGGGGGTGAGCGGGATGCGCGATGTTGACGGGGGGGTGAGCGGGATGCGCGATGTTGACGGGGGGGGTGAGCGGGATGCGCGATAGTTGACGGGGGGTGAGCGGGATGCGCGATAGTTGACGGGGGGGTGAGCGGGATGCGCGATAGTTGACGGGGGGTGAGCGGGATGCGCGATAGTTGACGGGGGTGAGCGGGATGCGCGATAGTTGACGGGGGGGGTGAGCGGGATGCGCGATGTTGACGGGGGGTGAGCGGGATGCGCGATAGTTGACGGGGGGGTGAGCGTGATGCGCGATAGTTGACGGGGGGGTGAGCGTGATGCGCGATAGTTGACGGGGGGGTGAGCGTGATGCGCGATAGTTGACGGGGGGGGTGAGCGGGATGCGCGATAGTTGACGGGGGGGGTGAGCGGGATGCGCGATAGTTGACGGGGGGGTGAGCGGGATGCGCGATAGTTGACGGGGGTGAGCGGGATGCGCGATAGTTGACGGGGGGTGAGCGTGATGCGCGATAGTTGACGGGGGTGAGCGGGATGCGCGATAGTTGACGGGGGGTGAGCGTGATGCGCGATAGTTGACGGGGGGTGAGCGTGATGCGCGATAGTTGACGGGGGGGTGAGCGTGATGCGCGATAGTTGACGGGGGGGTGAGCGTGATGCGCGATAGTTGACGGGGGGGGTGAGCGGGATGCGCGATAGAGCGGGATGCGCGATGTTGACGGGGCGGTGAGCGTGATGCGCGATAGTTGACGGGGGGGTGAGCGTGATGCGCGATAGTTGACGGGGGGGTGAGCGGGATGCGCGATAGTTGACGGGGGTGAGCGTGATGCGCGATAGTTGACGGGGGGGTGAGCGGGATGCGCGATAGTTGATGGGGGTGAGCGGGATGCGCGATAGTTGACGGGGGGTGAGCGGGATGCGCGATAGTTGACGGGGGGTGAGCGGGATGCGCGATAGTTGACGGGGGGGTGAGCGTGATGCGCGATGGTTGACGGGGGGTGAGCGTGATGCGCGATAGTTGACGGGGGGTGAGCCTTGTGCGCGATAGTTGACGGGGGGTGAGCGGGATGCGCGATAGTTGACGGGGGGTGAGCGTGATGCGCGATAGTTGGCGGGGGGTGAGCGTGATGCGCGATAGTTGACGGGGGGTGAGCGTGATGCGCGATAGTTGACGGGGGGTGAGCGGGATGCGCGATAGTTGACGGGGGGGGTGAGCGGGATGCGCGATAGTTGACGGGGGGGTGAGCGGGATGCGCGATAGTTGACGGGGGGGTGAGCGTGATGCGCGATAGTTGACGGGGGGGTGAGCGGGATGCGCGATGTTGACGGGGGGGTGAGCGGGATGCGCGATGTTGACGGGGGGGGTGAGCGGGATGCGCGATAGTTGACGGGGGGTGAGCGGGATGCGCGATAGTTGACGGGGGGGTGAGCGGGATGCGCGATAGTTGACGGGGGGTGAGCGGGATGCGCGATAGTTGACGGGGGTGAGCGGGATGCGCGATAGTTGACGGGGGGGTGAGCGGGATGCGCGATGTTGACGGGGGGGGTGAGCGGGATGCGCGATGTTGACGGGGGGTGAGCGGGATGCGCGATGTTGACGGGGGGGTGAGCGGGATGCGCGATAGTTGACGGGGGGGTGAGCGTGATGCGCGATAGTTGACGGGGGGGTGAGCGTGATGCGCGATAGTTGACGGGGGGGTGAGCGTGATGCGCGATAGTTGACGGGGGGGTGAGCGTGATGCGCGATAGTTGACGGGGGGTGAGCGGGATGCGCGATAGTTGACGGGGGTGAGCGGGATGCGCGATAGTTGACGGGGGGGTGAGCGGGATGCGCGATAGTTGACGGGGGGGTGAGCGTGATGCGCGATAGTTGACGGGGGGGTGAGCGTGATGCGCGATAGTTGACGGGGGGTGAGCGGGATGCGCGATAGTTGACGGGGGGGGTGAGCGGGATGCGCGATAGTTGACGGGGGGTGAGCGGGATGCGCGATAGTTGACGGGGGTGAGCGGGATGCGCGATAGTTGACGGGGGGGTGAGCGGGATGCGCGATGTTGACGGGGGGGGTGAGCGGGATGCGCGATGTTGACGGGGGGTGAGCGGGATGCGCGATGTTGACGGGGGGGTGAGCGGGATGCGCGATAGTTGACGGGGGGGTGAGCGGGATGCGCGATAGTTGACGGGGGGGTGAGCGTGATGCGCGATAGTTGACGGGGGGGTGAGCGGGATGCGCGATGTTGACAGGGGGGTGAGCGGGATGCGCGATGTTGACGGGGGGGGTGAGCGGGATGCGCGATGTTGACGGGGGGTGAGCGGGATGCGCGATGTTGACGGGGGGGTGAGCGGGATGCGCGATAGTTGACGGGGGGGTGAGCGGGATGCGCGATAGTTGACGGGGGGGGGGTTGAGCGTGATCCGCGATAGTTGACGGGGGGGGGGTTGAGCGTGATGCGCGATAGTTGACGGGGGGGTGAGCGTGATGCACGATAGTTGACGGGGGGGTGAGCGTGATGCGCGATAGTTGACGGGGGGGTGAGCGTGATGCGCGATAGTTGACGGGAGGGCGATAGTTGACGGGGGGTGAGCGTGATGCGCGATAGTTGACGGGAGGGCGATAGTTGACGGGGGGTGAGCGTGATGCGCGATAGTTGACGAGGGGGTGAGCATGATGCGCGATAGTTGACGGGGGGTGAGCGTGATGCGCGATAGTTGACGGGGGGGTGAGCGTGATGCGCGATAGTTGACGGGGGGGGGGGTGTTGAGCGTGATGCGCGATAGTTGACGGGTGACATGTTAGGAACATGCTAACAATGTGTTAAAACATGAATTTTGTTAGTGACATGTTAAAAAAAAATTCTGAAAAGTTCACATCAAATTTTGATGACATGATTTTTGTTTTAACATTTTAACCTTTATGTTAGTGATGGGAACATGCAATGTACTGCGTAGTAGGAGTGACCCGTCACACACCCTGTCTGACGTCATGCGTCTGTCTCTCCAGATAACCCCGCGGCAGAGTCTTTTGGCCTGGAGCCGTCGCCTCAGTCAGCCGCTGCAGATGCGTCCACTCACCACGCTTTCCCTCAGCCTTCTTCATCCACCTCGTCTCCATCTTGTTCCATCACAAGCCCTGCTCTTGAGGCTCAGACTCCACCCACAACACTCCCCTCTCAGCCGGCTCCGCCTCCCACTGCCAGCAGCACGTTACTTACCTCCACTTTCCCATGTGCTCCGCCCACCTCATCACACTCACCAGAAGTGCCCGCTCCCTCTGCACCCGCAGTCGCCCAGCACTACGTGACATTGCCCACCAAGGCTCAGCCGGGGCCCCCACCAACTGCGCCCAGCGTCTCCAGTGTGACGGCAGAGGTGACGGCGGCAGTGACGCACACAGTGCCTTTGGCTCCTCCTCCTCCTCCTCCTACGATCACCATCGCCCCCACACTCGGCCTGCAGCCCAGCCTTGTCATGTCCGATCAGAACCTGCAGTGGATCCTCAGCAGTGCAGCCAGTGCGCAGCAAAACCCCGAACAACAGGTCCAGCAGTTTAGTGTTTATTGCTTCAAATTTGTGTTTTTATTGATGTTTACAAGCAGGATTTTAGTCAAAATCAACTTTATTGTCGTTAGGGAAGCTGGGACAATTGAGTGCTTGAAGTGTCCAATATTCCACCCTTAGTTTTTCCAGTTAATTAAGTCCATCATCCAGGTGTTTAAAGTGATGGCAAGCCATGTATTAAAGCATGCTAGAATCATGAAAGCAATAACTATATGTTAAATCTTGCTAGCAATTGTTAAAACATTCTGGCAATGTGCTAAAACATGGCAACCACATGCTAAAAAAGTGCCCCAAATATAATTTTGGTAATCTGTGGTGTGTGAATTGTGTTAATCTAGCCAGAAATGTCTGATCATATTTCAGATATTCTCTGAATATTAGCAATAGTCAGGATCTTAGTAATCGTCCAGTTAGTGTTTTGGAATTAATGCCACAAATTTATTCTATGCAAATTCATTTTTTTTTTTTTTCAGGGTCCAAAAGTAGAGAAGGTCTTTTTTACAACAGCCATACCAGTCGGTGGACATTCAGGTATGATTGAATATTTATGTTTTTACAGTTAAATTAAATTTCAAATAGATCTATTTCATTTATATTAATTACAATTCTTGTTTCTGCTTCTCTTGATTTATTAAGCGTAATCTTCTGTGATATTTGCCAATTGTTCCAGGGCAGAGCTCGTAACTCGAATTGCTCGTATCTAGAATCATGTTTTCCCTTAAGAAATAATAGAAAACAAATTAATGCGTTCCAGATCCGTAACAATGGGGAAAAAAAACATTTTTATTGGTATAGACCAGGGGTGGGCAAACTATTTGTCTCGCGGGCCACATTGGTTTCTTAAAATTGACAGAGGGTCCGGGGTGAAGGTCGTACCTGTGCATTTACTTATAAGAAATCCTAGAAAACCTGTATAAAGTATAGTTTGGTCTTAAATCACTCGACTGGGACACGTGAAATTACAACAAAACAATATTAATACAATTTAATCGACAGAAAAACCATAATATGCAATGTGACTGAATCATATATTTGCCTCAGCTCTAGATTGACAATCACAGGCGTCCAATCACAACTGACCTCTGGAAAAAAGGGAACTAACCAATGACGTTTGATGTTACTATTACAAGAGCAAGCTCCGCCCACGACTGACAAAAATAAAAGTGCTCGCGTGAGCAAAAACAGCAGTCGACAGCAGGTGAATGTTTAAAATGAGCTCGCGGGTACCCGTATTTACGTGTAGCTCTGTTTTCCGCTCGCGGATGTAATTTAAAACATCAGTTTTGCGCTCGTTCCTTTTTAGCACGGAATTGACGCCATAAAGGGGGGTGTAGAGGGGTTTGCGACACACGCCTACTCTCCACCACAGCTTCAGCGCCACTGCCGCTTGCAGCCGCGACAGAGTGACATTACAGGGAAATGTAAAATGAAGGAGGTTTAATACAAGTTCGGCGGGCCGGATTAAAAAGCCCAACGGGCCGGATTTTGCCCACCCCTGGTTTAGACACACACAATTATAGTACATGTATACAGTATAAGGATTCGTGTGATATCAAATAAAATGTGGTTTTAATTACAAGTTTTTACAGACAGTTAAAACTTGTTAATCAGGATAGGAGGGGGGAGGTGTGTGTGTGTGTGTGTGGGGGGGGTTGGTACGCAGATACTTGATTTCGTATCATAACTTACACGAACACTACGCAACTTACGTAAACTTAAATTAGCTTAACTGAACTTAGCTTGTTTTTTATATATATTTTTCAATTTTTTTGTGTGCTTTTTTTCGATTTGTTTTCTTTCTTTTTTTGCCTGACTACCCTCACTTTCACTTGGCGCAGACCTTTTAACAAAATAACTATCGAGAGAGATTTGTTTCTGTCTCCCTTTAAAAATGAGTAAGGCACGTGTCGTATCAGGGTGTTTCTTTTCAATGAAATCAGAAACCTTCTGCCACATAGCCTTAATTTCACTTGCAGAAATATTTTCCTCCTCGATATTGCTGAGCTCTTGCAACACCTGCGTGTGTTCATCGTCTGCAGCTCGATCAGCGTACAGAAGTCAGTGAACACGTGAAGCGAACGAGCGTCGGCATCGGCGTCAGTACGCGTGCTCGTATCTCGAATATTTACTCGTATCTAGAAGCAAAAATCTGCCCGAAGGCTTGCTCGTATCTTGGAATACTCGTATGTAGAGAAGCTCGTTTCTCGAGGTATTACTGTGTATGTATATTTTTTGAACCGTTTTTTGAGAATAGGAGTAACAGCAGCAGTCTTGAGTGATACTGGGACAGTGGCAGAGATCAGAGACGTGAAGAATTGGATGTCTGTATTAGAGTTGAGCCGGATACTCGGGTGAAACGAGTATCCGGTACGGATAATGCACTTTTGCCGAGTACGAGTATTATACGAGTAATACGAGTCAATATCTGTGCTCGGATTGAATAAAAATCCTCATTGGGTAGCGGACTGTGTCTGCGTTCTGTGATAGGCTAGTCACAGCGCCCCTCCCCTACACACAACGCAGTTTTAATGCGTCTCGCGGCTACGCGCTGCTCATTCGCACTTAGAACACTGAGAAGAGAAACGCAGTCTTTCTCTCTCGGTCTCTACTCAGTCACGCAGGTTCACGATATTTTCCGTTAACGGTTAGGCTTTCATCAGGTTCAGGTTTTTTTTATTTGGGTTTGTTTATAGCAACTTATAGTTCTGGTAAACGTGGGGTTTGTTCAGACGCGGTGCTTGGAATGCGACTCGCGTTGCGTCTCTGCCTGTCGGAGATTTTTTTTCTTCTTTTTTAAAACATTTTCATTTTGTATTTCATAAAAAAAATAAAGGAATTAGTGATATAAAACTATAATATTACAAATTAGCTACACTCTCTCTCTCCCCGCTGGTCATCTGAGTTTTTTAAAAAGTGTCTGACACTTTATTGCTGTTTTTTATAAAACAAATAAAGGTAGTTGTGGTAAAAATATTACAAATTAAGCTCCACACACACACACACTCTCTCTCTAATTGTCAGTAGACAGAATAATGATGAGTGATATAGAGAGTACTTCGGCTGACACTGCAGTCAGAGTTTGCTTAACCATGCAGGACAGTGAGGGTCAAATCAGTGACAATGAAAACAGTGGCAGTAGCACCCACCTTTCCTCCACTGAGATAAATATTTTATATGGGGATGAAGGCCCTCCTCCACCAAAGACCAAGAGGAATTCTGCAGTATGGAACTTTTTCATTGTTTCTGAAAATGATCCCTCCAAAGCCATTTGCAAGCTTTGCAAGTCCAAGCTAAGCAGAGGTAGAGATGCAAAACATTACAACACAACATCTCTACATAACCATCTGCTATATGTTCATCACATGAAAAAGCCCACTGTATCGGCCACCTCCTCCTCTCCTCTTCCTTATCGGGTCACTGGTGTTCAGCTGGATGCTGTTAAGGGCTCACATTCATCTTCCTCTTCACCAATATTCACTGCATTTGCAGCAAAGCAGCCATTCTCAGCAAACCATCCCCGGTCAAAGCAAATTACAGAGATTATTGGTAAAATGATCTGCACTGATCTTGAACCTTTCTCTGTGGTGGAGAGGAAAGGCTTCAAGACACTTGTTGGGTTTTTAGAGCCCAAGTATAAGATCCCATCGAGGCACTATTTCAGTCGAACTGTAGTGCCTGAGCTGTATGAGGCAATGGGAGGGGATTTGGTCCAGTCACTTAAGGCAGCTGAAGGTGGTGTCATCAACCTCACTACAGATCTTTGGACCAGCAATCACAATGCACATGCATATCTCTGTCTTACTGGGCACTGGTGTGAACGTGTAGGGGAAGCGTCAGTACAGAGGAAAGCAGGGCTGCTAAATGTTGGTGTGCTGGACATTGAGCACACGTCAAACAACATTCTGTGCTGCCTTAATGAAAAGATGAGAGAGTGGGAAGAGTCTGTTGGTCAGTCTGTCACAATACGGTTTGTTGTTTCAGATAATGCAGCGAACATGGTGAAAGCTTTGACTGAATATGGGCACATCCGTTGCATGTCTCATACGCTTCACTTGGTGGTGATCAAAGCACTGGAGAAGGACAGGGTTGTGTGACATCCCTTCTCTCCAAAGCCAGGAGCATATCTGGCCATGTTCATCGCTCTAGCAAAGCCAGCAACAGACTAGATGAGCTGCAAACACAGTTGAACCTCCCTCAGCACACGCTCATAACAGATATAAAAACGAGGTGGAACTATACGTTCTACATGCTCCAGCGGCTGGTGGAGCAGCGGGGGGCAGTGCAGATTATGACACAGGAGTCTAACATGGGTAAAGCTCCAACAATCATCTATCCAAATGAGTGGGGGTTAGCATCAGACATGCTCACTGTTCTTAGTCCTTTTGAGGAGGTCACACAGGCACTCTCAAAACACAGCGCCTCCATCTCTGAGGTCATCCCCCTCCTGCATGGCCTGTGCTCCATCATCAGGTCACTGCATGCTGGTGAGGAATCTGAGGATGAATCTGATCAGTTCATGGCTGGTGATGATGATCAGGATGTCACAGTGGGGCTGGGCAAAGATGTTGCAGCTGAGTCCAGGGAAAGGTTAGGCACAGCAGCAAGGAAACTGGCAGCCAATCTGAGCAAATAACTAGAATGGCGTTTTGAACCAATTTTTGCAAACTCCACATTTCTGCTTGCCACTCTACTTGATCCCAGATATAAGGCCAGCTGTTTTCCAAACAATGTTGATGTGGAGGCACTGAAGAGGACATTACTCTTCAGGATGGAGCTCTGTGACCCTGTGGCTACACCTGCAAGAAACACAGGAGAGACATCTGCCACCAGCAGCACTTCAGTCTTGTCTTTCCTGCAGAAAAAGAAATCAGCTATTCCAATGAGGACACATTTACCATCAGGTGATGTGGAGGCCTACCTGGCAGATGGGCCTTACTGATGACCCAGTGAAATACTGGTCAGGCAAGCTTCAGTGCTGGCCCAATCTTACACGCTTTGCCCTGCAGTATCTCAGTTGTCCACCTACAAGTGTCCAGTCTGAGCGTGTTTTTAGCACAGCTGGAAATGTGGTCAGTCCACAGCGTGCAAACTTAGACCCTAGCCATGTAGAACAACTGGTCTTCATTAAAGTCAATGCAGATCTTAAAAACAGAGTTGGACTCTTTGATCCATAGAAAACACAGCCCCTCTCTCTCTTTCTCTGTCTCTGTCTCTCTCTCACTCACTCTCTCTCACACACACACACACACATACCTGGTGTGGAAATACAATAAAAAAAATTTTTTTTAAATTTAAAAAAAAGTTATGTTTATATGAAAACTCTTGTTCATTAAATTTTGGTTTATAATTGCAACCGTATATATGTTGTATTCATTGTTGCAAAACTTGTTCTGTATATAGTTTGTTTGTTATCGTGATCAAAACCCTTGATCTGAAGCTCAATGCTAATGCTGTCATGTAAATAGTTTTCTAATCAGCAATAAATATAACAATTTCTGATCAACCCATATGAATTGCATGGTTAAAAAATAACATACCGGTTAAAGCCCCGCCCATTTCAAGCCAAATCGACCATTTCCGGATCAAACCCCGCCTACTTCCTGGTTAAACCCCACCCACTTCCGGGTTAGGCCCCGCCCAGTCCGAGTACAGATACAGATAATTCATATGGTTAACAGATACAGATACAGATAATGCTGTACTCGCTCATCCCTAGTCTGTATTATGTAATCATGCTTGTAATAATGAAGATGATCAGTTTATCCATCATCATGCAGCTCTATTGACTGTGATCAAGCGTCCATCAGCACTGTTTGTGCTTGTGTTTCAGGGAACGCAGTGCAGCAGATCGGTCTGAGCTTGCCGGTGATCATCATAAAGCAGGAGGAGTCGTGCCAGTGTCAGTGTGCCTGCAGAGACTCCGCTAAAGACAAGAGCGCTGACAAGTCAAAGCCCACATCTCCTCCTCCTCCAGCCCTCCCCGAAGAACCTCTCTCCTGCTGCCCCTCAGAGCAGACCCCCGCTCCCCCCCCTGCTCCCGTGACCCCCACCCCTCCCACCGACGGCCTGGCCAGCATGGACGTCTCGGATCTGCTCAGCCCGGAGACCACAGCCAACATAGAGGCCCTGCTGGCGGACGAGTTCCCCATGGCGGATGGAGGGAGCGGCGGCGCCCCCTAGAGTTAATCTGTACCGTGTACAGATGGGTAGCTCACACACAAACACACACCCGTACCTCTGCCAGAGGTTTATTCGTGGGTTTTGGTGCACTTTTAAAGGAGGCTAGCGGGCGGAGTAGTTTAGCTGCTTCCCATAATGCTTTGAGTCTCGGTAGCGTTTTAGCCCCGCTGAGTTATTTTAATCCGACGTTTGCTTCTAGAGATTCACCGTACAAAACGAGACTCGTTTGGCCCGGACTCGTGCTGTACTCGAGTTTAAACTTGAAATCCGCCTGAGCGATCATGGGATTGTTCTGCACATTAGTTCACTGATATATCCAAGACTTCAACAGGAAGGCCTTCAGCACGGTTGGTGGGTAATGAAGTCCTGCACACGGAGACATTGAAGTATTTTATGATGTGTAATTTATTGGAAAGGCTGCGGTGGTCATGATAATGTGATTTTGGAGAGATTTTATTTGACAGTTTGTCACTCTGGATGAGCTGTGATTAATATTTACCTGCCTTTTAAATGTAATTTAGAGGTTTGTTTGGCTGCCTATAACTTGGTATTTAATTTTATATGTTAATTTATTAAAATACTCAATTGTTGGATAAATGTAGCTCTCTTTCCCACCTTTTCACCCGGTTTTTCTTTTTAAGATATTTTAAGTGGATCTCACAAAACCGGTCTAGAAATTCTTTGGGTCATATTTCCCTCAATCAAAAGGAAAATATTAAATGTTTTTTTTGCATATAGAAAATGAACCCAATTTTAGAACCATTCAGAGTCTTTTCATTTCATCATGTTAATGTAAAAAAAGAAAAAATAGACTGAATTGAATTTAGACTGATTTTAATTTTCATAGTACAAATGCAAAAACCCAATGTCCTCTTGATTCTTGATTGAAATATGAGCTCATCTGAACGCTGATGGAATCAAACGCTGTCTCTCTTCTGTCTTCAGGAACTTTGATTGTTACAGAGATTTCCTGCCTCTCGTCACTTTTCCTTTCTCTACCCGCATGAGTCTCTGTTGTGACCCGCTCAGGAATACAAAACAAGCAGCTATACATATATATATATATATCGTGTGCATGAGAGTGAGTGAGTGTGTGTGAGTCTGAGAGTGTGTGTTTGTGTGAGTGAGCGAGTACTTGTTTGTGTCTGTGAATGAGTATGTGTTTGTGTGTGTGTGCGCGAGAGTGTTTTTGTGTGCGTGTGTGTGAGTCTGAGAGTGTGTGTGTGTTTGTGTGAGTGAGCGAGTGCGTCTTTGTGTGTGAGTGTGTTTGTGTGAGAGAGCGTGTCTGTGTGAGTGAGTGTGTGTGAGCGAGTGCGTGAGTGTGTGTGTGCGAGAGTGCGTGCGTGTGAGAGTTTGTGTGTGAGTGTGTGAGCGAGTGCGTGTGCACGAGTGTGAGAGTGTGTATGTGTGTGCGTGCGCTCTTAGATGGGTCCGATGAGCAGACTCTGATCTGTATTTGCCCCCCCCCCCCCCCCCCCCCCCCCCCCCCCCGTATCCTCCACTGCTGTACAGAGCTGAGCGGCATGTAAATATACAGAACATCTGAAATGATGCGTGTTGAAGCCATTAGATTGTATTTGTATTTTTGTATAGATAGATCTATGTTAATTCCAGCTTTGAGTGTGAGATGAGAGACGTGCCTCTGCACTGCCTTCACCGTCAGCTGTGCGTCTGATGCAGTAACACACACACACACACACACAGATCCTCCTGCTCTCAGACGAGGACTGCCTTACACCACAGTCGTTTCATTCCACACCGGCTCAGATATCAGTGGAGAATTGGATCTGGTGAGATTTCACCGAGCCTTTTCCTGTCCAGTGCCAAAAGAAATCCATAACTGACAGTGAAGGCCTCGTTCTGCCGGCCGGTACTCGTAGTTTCTGGCGTCGCTCCCTCACTGTCCATCGTTTGCTTTATTTATCCACTACATTTTGCTTTTATCCAGTAACGGGACCTGTGCAAACTCCGTTTCCCCTATTGAAAGGCACTTACTGTGGGGTCCAGCCAATGAGCATAATAATAATGATGATACTAATCCACACGCTTTCTGACCGTATTGTTTGTCGACGTTTCAGATAGGACTAGTTACTTTACACGATGAAAGACAAAAACTATGCAATGTGTCCGAGCATCAACCACTCCATCTGTGCATGTTCACACGCAAATATCACGTCATTTTTAGGATATGAAAGTCATCATAGATTAAAAGATGCGTTGAATATTTCATAAAAGCCTTTTTTTTTCTTAACCCATCAAAATGTTGTGTTGTGTACAGTTGTTTAATGTGACTTAATCTGTTGTTTTGTTTTGTATCTGGGCATTGCAATGTTTATATATATATACATATATATATCTTCCTGTTGAGAACTTTTGCTGCTTTATGTAATTTCTTTGACACTCACACGACATGCAAATCTTGCATTTGTTTTAATGTTGGAAAACTAGTGGGGGAAGAATTGCCTGCTTGATTTTCAAGATCAGCTTTTTTCATGTTGAATCAATTGGTCCGTGTTTTTCTAAATCATTCCACCTTTATCGGGTGCCATCGTCATCTTCATTACGCTTTCGGTCACACGGTGGTCATTTGAAGGCATTAAACTATGATTTGGTCTTTCAGTGCAACAAAAGAGTTTATTAAACCGTTGCTTTTCTTCAGAAACTCTGATCTGCTTGGTCAGTGGGCAAAAGGTGGAGGTAAAGAAGAAACAAATGCTTCCATGACGAATGCTTTTGATACCCAAAGTGTGAGGAAACTGTAAAGATCTGTATTTTTAAAGAATGTATAATGTGAAATTTCTCATATGCTTGTTTTGTATAAAGTATTATGGCAAAGTAATAACTTTTTGAATCAAAAAGCAATACAATACCAGAAGAAAAAAAATCCTGTTTGGCTTGTTACATTATTTCAGTGTTTTTTGTGTCGGAAAGAAATCATTGCATCTCAACACTTTCAAAATCAAGATTTTATTTACACACACACACACAGTCATAATCTTAGGAAAACAGCTCAGTTATCCGGTCCGCACAGTTCATTCTCAAGTCCTCTTTCCTGCCAAAATAAATGCTTGAATGAGTAGAGCTGCAAACAGCCTTTTAAAACAAACATTAGGAGGAAATGAAAACATACATCCACTATTTTCTGGATTTTCTGCAGGTCACTCAGGATCAGGTCGCAGAGCCAGATCTGCTCCTTTGTGTCCGAGATTCTGGCATTAACCTCCTCCAGATGTCGAACAGAAAGGCACTGTTCGTTTGTTTGTTTAAGAGAAAAACATTCATTAATGAATTGTGTTTTTCTAGCAAATACAAAAACATCCAATTACCTCATTTGCTGGAAGATCTGTTTTCTGGGTGTTTGTATCTTCGGGTTTTCCTGAAGGAAGTACGTTTATAAGAAATATTATCCTACAAAATGCTTCTTTAAGTAAAAGAATATCTTACCTGCAAATGACGCCATTTTAGTTTTGGTTGTAAAGTCGGACGTGGTCCGTCTTAATTATATTGATTATTCATTCATCACCATAATTAAGTACGTCAGCAAATCAATTATATTGATTGGTCTTAATAGGATTCACCTGGAGTTTTTACACCGAATTTGTTGTTGTTGCAAGACTAAAATATGACTTGAAATATTTAAATATGTAAGATGTAAAATGAAAATCAAGTTTAAATGTTGTTTATAGGTCTCTGTGGTGGTTTTAATGTTTAGAAACAAACCATTACTGAGTATTTTTTCCTTAAAACCAAAGACACGCCCCTGTTTCCTGCGTCACAAACATGTGACCAATCCCGTCACGTGTGGGCGGGGCTTCTGTCATTATTTTCCGCAGCTCCGACTCTGACACGGAGAACGGCAACATGATTTGTGTAACATTAGCATCACATAATTAGGTTGACAGTGTGTTGTGTTTACTACAGTTGAGCGAGTGGATCCCGAGGCGCTGTGATTGAGTGGAGGCGGAGCTCAGTTTTACAGATACTAAATGAAGCAAGGGTGTCAAGTTACAGTCAAGCTATTTTAAGGCATGACGATTCATCACATATTTAAATATATATTTTCGGTGATAAAGAGTTTAAAATGATAAAATGATTTAGAACACAAACGTTTTGTAGCAAGCGCAGGTTTGCCTTGGCGGGGCTTTTATTTTGAAGGGCCGCCCAGCGTGGCTTCCGGTTGTATGACGTCATGGAGCTAAACACTTTCAATCTCTTCCCCTTTCACAAGACCTTTACGAGTGTCAGTATGTGTAAAGTGCTGTCATGCAAACTTTGTAAATGTTTTTAACCAAATTTGAGAGCCCAGAAAACGATTTCTAGAGTATTTTTTCACTTGTGTCATATTTTCTAATGTTCTTAAGATTGACTTTCTTCATCTTCATTTTCTTTTGCTTTCCTAAAGAAAGGTAAAGATATTACCACAAGAAACCGGAAGTCAAATACTGAGGTTAGATGAGACAAACAACGGGGACACTTAAAGGTGCCTTTCCCCCCTTAAAACCATCCTAATCATTCCAACGCCACGATTACACACAAACACATTTTCTTTTTCACTTGTCATGTCACCTTTATTTACGTAGCACTTACGTACAAGATTACAGATTGTGTCAAAGCAGCTTTACAGAGATATCAGGAAGATGATGCAATACAGTTTGATATAGCAGGTCTAGAAGAGAGAATAAAATTGATGAATAATCAGATAAATATGAATATTAGCACGACAGTGTCAAGAAGCTCAAACTCCAGCAGGTGACAGAATGGAGAGAGAAAGCAGGATGAGTCGGGGGAGCAGTTCCCAACAAACACACACTGCATGATTATGATATCAGCAGTATTTCACGTCAGGATGTTTAAAATGTCCTAGAATTAAAATCGCAGCTATAAAGGGATGTCGGACCCAATAATACTGACATCCGCACCCTTCTATCAGTTTCAAACATCATCATGTGTTACAAACTTTGTAATCATATTGTGTAGTTGTGCTTGTGGTCGATTGTTCTAGTTGTGATAAACACAATGAAACATCACTTTTTGAAAAAGACAAAAGAAAGTCACTAAAGACGTGAAATATCAACCAAAACTTTATTATTTTCCTGATACATTAGAGTACCAACACAACGGCAAGGTTGAAGTTTGTCTTTCCTCTCCCAGGTTAATGTGGATTGTACATGGATCTCTCCAATCAATGGAATTAGACACAGGGGTCATCCATCCATCATTTGACCTCCTCATCTCCGCACTCGTTCCACAAGGTCATATTTCATAATGACAGACACAGATTTGATTTGTACGTTTTGCACCACCTTCCTTAAAAACACAAACAAACATCCCTAGATGATCCCTCAAAAATGGCTTTACCCCGTTTACAACATGCAAGATATAAAGGGAATTAAACCAGCCATGCCTTCAAATGCAAAAACATAAACATAAATGCATGAAATAAAGTAGAACAAGGGCAACATGTAATGTTTTAATTTCAAGTACCAAACGAGTGAGACAGTTGCAAAAGTTGGCAACGAGGTGACGGGACTTTCTTTGGTCCACAATGCAAAACACCACAATAAATAAAAGTTCATGACAGATTCAGGTTGATTTTGTTTTTATAAAACAACAACTGCTGCTCTGCCAGAGAGCGACTGACGCCTCCAAACTCCACCTTCATTTGAGTTTAAAACTGCAATAAATAAAAAAGTATAAACTACTACAGTCCTTTAACATATCAAGCAACTCAATCACAATTTACAGTGCTCATTATAATATCCCCAACATAACACAGTGTAATCCCTGAAGGCATGAGGTGATTCAACTGAATATAAAACCACCCGACACACGCTTTAGGAACCAAACGTTTATGGTTTCAAAAGCCTGAGAGGAAGATTTCAAGGCACCAAACTCTTTGTAAAGAAAAGAGAGGAAATGGATGTTCTGCTAAGACCCAGAAGCTCTTTCTTCTCATCTGTTGATCTCTGCTCTGGTTTGACCTTCAGCCCTGGAAACTCATTGATCGACAGGTTCCTCCAGCAGTCCATACTTGCCCTCGAGTATATTAACTGTAGCAGAGAGAGCGCTGCAAGAGAACAGACACGAGGATTCGAGTCAAGCGGCCGTAACCTCCAGACATCAACATAGAAATGGCCAATAGTTGACATTCAGATCTTTTTGATATTTGACAGAGTTCCTCACCATCCCGGTCTGATTATACGGTATCTTCCACAGACGGACAGATCCACGACTGTGGAACCCAAGCGTTTCTGATCTCCAATCGGCCCGCCGTCCACCACGACCGCCAGACTGGGCCACAAATCCTCAAACTCCTGCAGAACAGCAGACACACGTGAAACTCAAAGCAAAACCCGTTGAGAAAGCGTTGGGAGATCTGTGCTTACGTTAGCAGCAACCGTACTGGTTTGAGTGCTGACGTTAGCGCTGGTGAGCGCGAGCGGCTCGCCGCACATCTGGCAGAGGCGTCTCATGAACGGGTGGTGCGGGATACGAACCCCTATGAGCTGCAACACACAGAGAAAACGCTAACAAACGCCTGCTTGAGAAAAAGAAGTGAGCTTAATCACGTCGCAGGGTAACCCTATATTTCTTAGCACACTTGTCACTTAAACGGTAGTGTGTGATTTGGCATTACATAAAGTTCATATATTTTCAATGCACTAAATTGCAACTTCATCAAAACTCGCAATTACAAATACAGTGTATTAATCCCTCGTTTATTGCGGTTAATGTGGACCGAAAATGTGGTGAAAATCCGCGAAGTAGGATCAGCCAATCAGCTCACCAGGATACATCCACTTGTGCTCTCATTGGTCGATCTCGCGCCGGGAACCAATCACGTGTCTTGTCTGAGTGCTGTGGGTGTGTACAAAGCCTCTGAGAGAGTTTCTCTCTTTGTCTGGCATCCTGGGAAACCGTTTCTCTCGCATCACGATGAAACAATGCTGCTTTCCGCAATACGAATGCCAATATGGCGGTATTTTTGAATGTTTATCTTTCGATTAACATTTTCGAAAAATAAGCGATGCACTGAGGCCACAAAACTTGAACCTCAAAGTGGCGAGGGATTACTGTATGTATAAAAACATCATATACGTTTAACAGAAATGTTTTTGAAAGTGGTGTATTTGAGCCAGCAGGGCCTCACCGCGGTGAAAGGGTTGAGATCAGCGTTCAGCGTGGCGGATCTTTCCAGAACCAGTGTAACGGGTCCAGGCAGCAGATCTGAGAGCAGCTCCTCTTTCACAGACACCTTACAGAACCTGGAGGATCCAGAACACACACTTACCACGGTTTACCACGGTACAGCGGAAATCAACACGAGCACTTCAATGCTACTGCATTAGATCAAAATAATATATTGACGTGATGCAACATCGATTAAAAAACACGGAACAACAAAACCATGGTACTTTTGATTGGGTTTGGTAAGATTTTAAGATTGTTTTTTGTTTCTGAGAGAGAGTCGCTTCTGCTCACCAAGGCTGCTTGTATTTGATCAAAGATACAGTAAAACTTGTGTGATGATATATCAGTGTAAAACAGCTGTTTTCTATGTGAATATACAGTAGAGTGTAATTTATTCCTGTGATTAAAGCTGTACTTTAAGCATCATTACTCAGTATCACAATACTTCAGAAATTATTCTCATTTGACAACCTCAAGAAACATTAGTAAACACTTTTTGCTGCTTCATTTTTTTGTGAAAACATCAGAAATGCCTTTACTGTCATATTTGATCAAATGAGCGCATCCTTGCTGATCAAAAGCACTTCTTTCTTTAAACGCACTGAGGAAGAAACGCGAGTAGACCTGTATATGTCTTGTATTTCTCCGACACAGATGGCTAGAGGTTTGTCTCCGTTCCTGCCCTTGATGTCATAAACTCTCTGGACGGCAGCCGAGTTCTGCGCAACACAGGCCAGACCGTAGATGGTGTCGGTGGGAAGAGCCACGACCTGGCCGGCCCTCAGAGCCGCGACTGTGGCGTTCAGGACCTCCGTCCACTCTGTGAATACATCAGGAACAAAGAGGATCAGAAAACTACAGGCCTCAGACGTTCTTCAGAAGAACCACTTCAGTTCCTCTGATTATTGACATCTGAGGGTCACACGGGTCACATGGACCCCCAAAACACGACCAGTCGCATTCCTTAGGATGAAACGGAAGAGACGGCAATAGGCTAAATTTCTATGAATAAAGACCTGATTAATACTGTGAAAGATTATATTATAAATGTAGAAAATGTTAATTTTCTATTAGCCTGCAATACATCATTTCAAATACATTGTTTGCAGCTATAAATGATATAATGTTTTATATAAAATATACATGGAAAACTTTTAATTAAATATACACATTTGTTATTTATTTAAAATCATATTTCAGTTATTTTAAGAAAAATTATCAAAAAATGTATTCACTGTTTTATTTGTATCTATAATAACGGATGTTCTTTTTTAAATCAAATTGATTTTTTTTTCTTAATTTCATTTATATAACGTTTTCATTTTAATATATATTTTTATTAATCGTTTTTACTTTTATACATTTGCTTTTTCTCTAAACCCATTTGAAAACCCCCGCTTTAGCATTTCGTTTCCTTTTTTATTTATCACGTTAAAATCATGCTTATGAAATATGAAACACGTGTGAAAAAAAAATATATATATATATAATGACATCTGTTAATATGTCATCGCCTTAAATCAAGCAAACGATGCAGAAACTGTTTTTGAATAATATCTCAACTCTCAGTTAGTGAAGAGAGACTGTATTTGCGGCAGAAACACGTGCGTGTTATGAGACGCGAGCAGATCAAGATCAAAACAAGAGACGCGTCTCACCGCGCTCCGGTGACGTCAGAGGAGAAATCCGCAGGACCCTCGTCTTCAGCTCTTTACACATGCCGACACTCGGAACGCGCTTGTTTCGTGTGTACGAGGAAGGGTTTAAAAGCGTGAAGGTCCGAATAAACCTGAAGAAGAGCATGAACAGCTTTCATACACCCGGAAGACACGCTTCAAAATAAAAGACCTGCAACTCTGGGCGGCCCTTCAAAATACTTTTATTTACTTTTATTATGGGCCTTTTACCCATTAGTGGCAAAACTGCGCTTGCAACAAAAATAGTCCATGTGCTCAATAATTGTATTCCTCAAAACTCATCTTTGACCATCGATATTACATATTTAAATATGTTACATATGCATAATTTAAATATTTTAAATATGTTCTAATTAATCGTCATGCCTTGAAATAGCTTGACTGTAACTCCACCTCTTTTAGTATGCATGTCCTCATGAATATGCAGGTGAGCACCGCCTCCACTCAATCCCAGGTTCGGATCACCTCATCCCAGGGGCATAGGCAGAATTTTATTTTTAGGGGTCCCAGCTTAAAATGAGGGGGCAACAAAAAAAATTATATTATATACAGTGGAATCCGGTTATGTCAACGGCCTCGGGGGTTGCAAAAAAGTTGGAACTTTGAACTTTCATCAAGGATAGTAAGAATGCAAGGTGATTCCCGCCCAATTGGGCTCCTTTTGGTCGCGTCCGACCGGAAAAAAATGCATTGGTCTGGTCGATAAAAATTGGGCTTGTTTTTGATGACAAGATTGATTATTCAAGTTTTATTCAAGATTATTTAAGATTGTTATTCAAGTTGGCACTAATGATGCCCGACTTCGCCAGTTGGCGATCACAAAAATTAACATTAGGTGTGTGAATTTGCAAGAATGATGTAAGGCACTTAAAAGAAAGATGCAATAGTGCAATATGCTAAAGTGTCTTAATAAAGTTTATTTTGACAAAATAATGATCGTTAATATATCACACAAGAAAACACGACATGGTATATGTACATGAAAACTCTGTATCAGAAAGATGACACTAGTCTTACTGATGGAAGTACAGCTATGCTATCTGATGCTTGCAATAATCTTTTAGTATATAATCTTTTAATCTTACTAATCTCCATTATCGTCTTGAATTTCTTCCAGGAACAAACACATCACAATATTCCTCATTTTCCTCAGGAAAACCTGCTCTAGTAGAGCCTGAAAACAACAAAAAGATTGTGTGAAAGAGTGTAATCTTTAAAATTAAAACCTCCAAAATGTGTTCAAATAAATCTGACAGCATTTTAAAATGCTTTCTATAAACAGACTCTACTAAAACAGGACTAGATTATATTAAATATGATAGTATCCAATATTAATTCTGTAATACTCGAAGAAATCTCATTTGATCAGGGCTTTCTCTATGCAGAACAGTGTAATCTGAGCGTGAGCCTGAATTATTTTCCTTTTCAATGCATTTTATATTAATTTCTATAAAACGCACAAAAGTCTAAGAGCGCGAGGTGATGAAATGCTTTAAATGTCTTCTCTGGGGCTCCTGCGGATGTTCTGGGAGGTGGTGGGGGATTCAGATTCAAATACATCATCTTCCATTCCTTCTTCTATGGGCTTCATCGTCGTGGATGCTTTTGTCAGAGGATTTTTCTCTGGAGAGAGAGAGAGAGAAACACAACACTAATTGTCAATGTTCAAAGTTATGTTTTTGAGGATTTCATAATAACAGTATATGGTTACATATTAAGATTCAAGTACATTTTTTTACAAAGTCATATGAAGGCAAAACTCTGTATCATTCTCTTAGGGGTATTAACTGTTTCCACAGCTCAACAATATCATCACGGTAATGTGAATAAAATCACTCAAACAATACAATTATAACTCTGTTAAATACACTCTGTGCATGTTATACATCACACTACACTTTTTATTCTATTGTCTGCCATTCATACGCATGTGAACACACGAGACCGGAAATGTGAATTTCACTGAGTTTGAATTTTGTGAAAGTTGACCTGCAAATTCATGGCAATTTATGGTTTTAAAAAAAGATTACCATTGCAGTGACATGAAAGAAGTATTTTTATAGTGACATTGATTAATAATGTCTGATATGCATGCTTTTAGAGTGCATTAGTTTGCATACCCCTTTCATAATCAGCAAGAAAATGTTTCTACCGCAGCTTAAGATCTATGTTCCAACCTCAAGATCTGTGTTCCAACCTCACGATTGTGAAGCTTTTAGTGAATGTTCATTGGAACTGTGGTTTCAAATGTGCAGCTGCTAGACTTCATACCAGATCATGAAAATATATATACATATCACACCAATTGTATCATCTCTACACTGGATACCTATTAAGTTCTGTATTAATTGCAAGCCATTGCCTCTGACTTGTAAGTCCCTAAATGGTTTAGCTACTGTGTATTTAACTGACCTTCAATTGCCCTACAATCCATCACATTCTTTAAGATCACACAACTCTGGGCTTCTGGTAGTACCTGGAATATTTAAATACACTAAAGCAGGGGTCTCAAACTCAAATTACCCGGGGGCCGCAGGAGGCAGAGTTTGGTGGAGGCAGGGCCGCATCAAGTATTCCACAAAAAAAAAAATTCTCAAACGTCATTATTGACAGTTCTTTAACTTCAATGGGTTCTTCTGAACTGTCCTGAACATAAACAAAGTATTGAAGAACATGAACGGTTCTTCTGAATATGACTTGTCTTGCCTACTTCTTGCTACCAGAGACCTGCAGATCTTCCTCTCACACAGCTGAGCCACATTTGGCTTGAGAGAGGAAACAGTTGAGACTCTCAGTAGCCTATAGCTTGAAGATGATCGTCAGTAAATAGACCTGTACTTGGACTTACTGAAGTTCAAGGTTGAGGAAAAAGTTACAAATTTTTTTGAGATATTAAGTCATTATTGTGAGAAACTTTCCCATTTTTTCGAGATACAAAGTCATTATTTTGAGAAACCCTCTCATTATTATGACTTAAATAAAATAAAAAAATTCTCAACTGTGGCGGAAACGGGCTTCAATACTTTCCTGATGACATGAACATCGTAACATTTATATATGGTAGAAAATTTTCTACTATTTATACTGAGACTGCTACCGGGCTGTTAATTATTAGCTGGGACTGTGGGACAGCATTAATAAATGTACTATATACAAACAATGGGATGCAGCCACGGAGGCGTTATTTACTGGATTTTATTTTCTATATTATAACACCGATGTCCCGCAAATCAGCCCATTTCAAATGATGGAAAAACAAAATACAATCCGCATGACGCTAAATCCAACGCCGATAACAGTAACATTCACTTCGTCCAGCTCAAAGTCAAACATGCTCAATTTCAAACACAATAAGAAGTAATAATTCTATGACGGCTTTGACAAATGTGATGTTACACGGGCAGCTATGTTTCTCTGTCTGCCTCAAGCCGGGCTGATGCCCCGCCCCCGGGAGTCATTTACTCCACTGTGATTGGCCCCCGGAGTCATTTACTCCACTGTGATTGGCCCCCGGAGTCATTTACTCCACTGTGATTGGCCCCCGGAGTCATTTACTCCACTGTGATTGGTTGGCTTGTACAGCTCCAGCTCGCACGAAAAAGGAACCTTTCGCGCACACACACAACGCGGTAAAGCGCTATTCATTCAAAACTCGCGGGCCACACTTACATGTGGCCGCATGTTTGAGACCCCTGCACTAAAGGAAGGAGCCCATTTTCTTTTTTCCAAGTATTTATATAATGCATCTCATTACCTTGTATTTCAGTTATATCACATCAAATACACATGGTTTTCTTTGCTTAATAATATGAACAGCAGCTACGCAAATTATTTTCCATTTGCTTTTCTGTTTTATCTCGAGATTACTATGTCAGCTCTAGTTCTGGAAAAGAGATTAGAGGAGATCATTTGAGGAGACTCCAACACCTGTGAAGAGATGAATCCTACACCTGTGAAGAGTTGAATCCTACACCTGTGAAGAGTTGAATCCTACACCTGTGAAGAGTTGAATCCTACACCTGTGAAGAGGTGAATCCAACACCTGTGAAGAGATGAATCCAACACCTGTGAAGAGATGAATCCAACACCTCTGAAGAGATGAATCCAACACCTGTGAAGAGATGAATCCTACACCTGTGAAGAGGTGAATCCAACACCTGTGAAGAGATGAATCCAACACCTGTGAAGAGATGAATCCTACACCTGTGAAGAGTTGAATCCTACACCTTTGAAGAGGTGAATCCAACACCTGTGAAGAGATGAATCCTACACCTGTGAAGAGGTGAATCCAACACCTGTGAAGAGATGAATCCTACACCTGTGAAGAGGTGAATCCAACACCTGTGAAGAGATGAATCCTACACCTGTGAAGAGGTGAATCCAACACCTGTGAAGAGATGAATCCTACACCTGTGAAGAGGTGAATCCAACACCTGTGAAGAGATGAATCCAACACCTCTGAAGAGGTGAATCCAACACCTGTGAAGAGGTGAATCCAACACCTGTGAAGAGGTGAATCCAACACCTGTGAAGAGGTGAATCCAACACCTGTGAAGACGTGAATCCAACACCTGTGAAGAGGTGAATCCAACACCTGTGAAGAGGTGAATCCTACACCTGTGAAGAGGTGAATCCAACACCTGTGAAGAGGTGAATCCAACACCTGTGAAGAGGTGAATCCAACACCTGTGAAGAGGTGAATCCAACACCTGTGAAGAGGTGAATCCTACACCTGTGAAGAGGTGAATCCTACACCTGTGAAGAGGTGAATCCTACACCTGTGAAGAGGTGAATCCAACACCTGTGAAGAGGTGAATCCAACACCTGTGAAGAGGTGAATCCAACACCTGTGAAGAGGTGAATCCAACACCTGTGAAGAGGTGAATCCAACACCTGTGAAGAGGTGAATCCAACACCTGTGAAGAGGTGAATCCAACACCTGTGAAGAGGTGAATCCAACACCTGTGAAGAGGTGAATCCAACACCTGTGAAGAGGTGAATCCAACACCTGTGAAGAGGTGAATCCAACACCTGTGAAGAGGTGAATCCAACACCTGTGAAGAGGTGAATCCAACACCTGTGAAGAGGTGAATCCAACACCTGTGAAGAGGTGAATCAAACACCTGTGAAGAGGTGAATCCTACACCTGTGAAGAGGTGAATCCAACACCTGTGAAGAGGTGAATCCTACACCTGTGAAGAGGTGAATCCTACACCTGTGAAGAGGTGAATCCAACACCTGTGAAGAGGTGAATCCAACACCTGTGAAGAGGTGAATCCAACACCTGTGAAGAGGTGAATCCAACTCCTGTGAAGAGGTGAATCCTACACCTGTGAAGAGGTGAATCCAACACCTGTGAAGAGGTGAATCCTACACCTGTGAAGAGGTGAATCCAACACCTGTGAAGAGGTGAATCCAACACCTGTGAAGAGGTGAAATCCAACACCTGTGAAGACGTGAATCCAACACCTGCGAAGAGGTGAATCCAACACCTGAGAAGAGGTGAATCCAACACCTGCGAAGAGATGAATCCAACACCTGTGAAGAGGTGAATCCTACACCTGTGAAGAGGTGAATCCTACACCTGTGAAGAGGTGAATCCTACACCTGTGAAGAGGTGAATCCAACACCTGTGAAGAGATGACCCAAAACCTGTGAAGAGATGACCCAACACCTGTGAAGAGATGACCCAACACCTGTGAAGAGATGAATCCAACACCTGTGAAGAGATGACCCAACACCTGTGAAGAGATGACCCAACACCTGTGAAGAGATGACCCAACACCTGTGAAGAGATGACCCAACACCTGTGAAGAGATGACCCAACACCTGTGAAGAGATGACCCCAACACCTGTGAAGAGGTGAATCCAACACCTGTGAAGAGATGAATCCAACACCTGTGAAGAGATGAATCCTACACCTGTGAAGAGGTGAATCCAACACCTGTGAATCCAACACCTGTGAAGAGGTGAATCCAACACCTGTGAAGAGATGAATCCAACACCTGTGAAGAGATGAATCCAACTCCTGTGAAGAGATGAATCCTACACCTGTGAAGAGGTGAATCCAAAACCTGTAAAGAGGTGAATCCAACACCTGTGAAGAGGTGAATCCTACACCTGTGAAGAGGTGAATCCAACACCTGTGAAGAGGTGAATCCAACACCTGTGAAGAGATGACCCAACACCTGTGAAGAGGTGAATCCAACACCTGTGAAGAGGTGAATCCAACACCTGTGAAGAGGTGAATCCTACACCTGTGAAGAGGTGAATCCAACACCTGTGAAGAGGTGAATCCAACACCTGTGAAGAGATGAATCCAACACCTGTGAAGAGATGAATCCAACTCCTGTGAAGAGATGAATCCTACACCTGTGAAGAGGTGAATCCAACACCTGTGAAGAGGTGAATCCAACACCTGTGAAGAGGTGAATCCTACACCTGTGAAGAGATGAATCCAACACCTGTGAAGAGGTGAATCCAACACCTGTGAAGAGGTGAATCCAACACCTGTGAAGAGGTGAATCCTACACCTGTGAAGACGTGAATCCAACACCTGCGAAGAGGTGAATCCAACACCTGTGAAGAGGTGAATCCAACACCTGTGAAGAGATGAATCCAACACCTGTGAAGAGGTGAATCCAACACCTGTGAAGAGATGACCCAAAACCTGTGAAGAGATGACCCAACACCTGTGAAGAGATGACCCAACACCTGTGAAGAGATGAATCCAACACCTGTGAAGAGATGACCCAACACCTGTGAAGAGATGACCCAACACCTGTGAAGAGATGACCCAACACCTGTGAAGAGATGAATCCTACACCTGTGAAGAGGTGAATCCAACACCTGTGAATCCAACACCTGTGAAGAGGTGAATCCAACACCTGTGAAGAGATGAATCCAACACCTGTGAAGAGATGAATCCAACTCCTGTGAAGAGATGAATCCTACACCTGTGAAGAGGTGAATCCAACACCTGTGAAGAGGTGAATCCAACACCTGTGAAGAGGTGAATCCTACACCTGTGAAGAGATGAATCCAACACCTGTGAAGAGATGAATCCAACTCCTGTGAAGAGATGAATCCAACACCTGTGAAGAGGTGAATCCAACACCTGTGAAGAGCTGAATCCAACACCTGTGAAGAGGTGAATCCAACACCTGTGAAGATATGAATCCAACACCTGCAAAGAGGTGAATCCAACACCTGTGAAGAGGTGAATCCAACACCTGCGAAGAGATGAATCCAACACCTGCGAAGAGGTGAATCCTACACCTGTGAAGAGGTGAATCCAACACCTGTGAAGAGGTGAATCCAACACCTGTGATGAGGTGAATCCAACACCTGTGAAGAGGTGAATCCAACACCTGTGAAGAGATGAATCCTACACCTGTGAAGAGATGAATCCTACACCTGTGAAGAGGTGAATCCAACACCTGTGAAGAGATGAATCCTACACCTGTGAAGAGATGAATCCTACACCTGTGAAGAGATGAATCCAACACCTGTGAAGAGGTGAATCCAACACCTGTGAAGAGATGACCCAAAACCTGTGAAGAGATGACCCAACACCTGTGAAGAGATGACCCAACACCTGTGAAGAGATGAATCCAACACCTGTGAAGAGATGACCCAACACCTGTGAAGAGATGACCCAACACCTGTGAAGAGATGACCCAACACCTGTGAAGAGATGACCCAACACCTGTGAAGAGATGAATCCAACACCTGCGAAGAGGTGAATCCAACACCTGCGAAGAGGTGAATCCAACACCTGTGAAGAGGTGAATCCAACACCTGTGAAGAGGTGAATCCTACACCTGTGAAGAGGTGAATCCTACACCTGTGAAGAGGTGAATCCAACACCTGTGAAGAGATGACCCAAAACCTGTGAAGAGATGACCCAACACCTGTGAAGAGATGACCCAACACCTGTGAAGAGATGAATCCAACACCTGTGAAGAGATGAATCCAACTCCTGTGAAGAGATGAATCCTACACCTGTGAAGAGGTGAATCCAACACCTGTGAAGAGGTGAATCCAACACCTGTGAAGAGATGAATCCAACACCTGTGAAGAGATGAATCCAACTCCTGTTAAGAGATGAATCCTACACTTGTGAAGAGGTGAATCCAACACCTGTGAAGAGGTGAATCCAACACCTGTGAAGAGGTGAATCCTACACCTGTGAAGAGGTGAATCCAACACCTGTGAAGAGGTGAATCCAACACCTGTGAAGAGATGAATCCAACACCTGTGAAGAGGTGAATCCTACACCTGTGAAGAGGTGAATCCTACACCTGTGAAGAGATGAATCCAACACCTGTGAAGAGGTGAATCCAACACCTGTGAAGAGATGAATCCAACACCTGTGAAGAGGTGAATCCAACACCTGTGAAGACGTGAATCCAACACCTGCGAAGAGGTGAATCCAACACCTGCGAAGAGGTGAATCCAACACCTGCGAAGAGGTGAATCCAACACCTGCGAAGAGGTGAATCCAACACCTGCGAAGAGGTGAATCCAACACCTGCGAAGAGGTGAATCCTACACCTGCGAAGAGGTGAATCCTACACCTGTGAAGAGGTGAATCCAACACCTGTGAAGAGATGACCCAAAACCTGTGAAGAGATGACCCAACACCTGTGAAGAGATGACCCAACACCTGTGAAGAGATGAATCCAACACCTGTGAAGAGGTGAATCCAACACCTGTGAAGAGATGAATCCAACACCTGTGAAGAGATGAATCCAACTCCTGTGAAGAGATGAATCCTACACCTGTGAAGAGGTGAATCCAACACCTGTGAATCCAACACCTGTGAAGAGGTGAATCCAACACCTGTGAAGAGATGAATCCAACACCTGTGAAGAGATGAATCCAACTCCTGTGAAGAGATGAATCCTACACCTGTGAAGAGGTGAATCCAACACCTGTGAAGAGGTGAATCCAACACCTGTGAAGAGGTGAATCCTACACCTGTGAAGAGATGAATCCAACACCTGTGAAGAGGTGAATCCAACACCTGTGAAGAGGTGAATCCTACACCTGTGACGAGGTGAATCCTACACCTGTGAAGAGATGACCCAAAACCTGTGAAGAGATGACCCAACACCTGTGAAGAGATGACCCAACACCTGTGAAGAGATGAATCCAACACCTGTGAAGAGATGACCCAACACCTGTGAAGAGATGACCCAACACCTGTGAAGAGATGACCCAACACCTGTGAAGAGATGACCCAACACCTGTGAAGAGATGACCCCAACACCTGTGAAGAGGTGAATCCAACACCTGTGAAGAGGTGAATCCAACACCTGTGAAGAGATGACCCCAACACCTCTGAAGATATGACCCCAACACCTATAAATAGATTACTCCAAAATCTGTAAAGAGATGACCCCAACAGCTGTGAAGAGATGCCTCAAGCATGCAACTCAATGCATGCACCAATGCTACATTTTTTTATACATCGTAATTATTACTTTAATGATCTCATTGTTTCTGCCTTAAATCAATAAATTGATAGGTAACTGTGTGATTTGTATATGTACATTTCTGATGTACAAGATAGTCCCCTCTGATAAAAGATGACTGTAAATGTAATATAGACACATACATTTTCTGTAAAGCTGCTTTGAAGTAAAATGGTTTGTGAAAAGCAATATATAATATGAATTGAATTTGTTTCAGGAGACACCGAACTGTTAAACTGCAGTGTGTTCATAAAGACACATCTTGCAACAATAGTTAGCTAAAGATACTTTTTGGAAACGCACACCTGGTAAAGTGATATGTTCAGCAATCAAGGCTAATGTCATATATTCAAATTCGATTGGTTTGTTTCTCGCTAGCCAGTGCTGATCTGGTGAATCCAATGCTCAGTGGTTCTGCCTCCTATCAGCTTACCATCACGGTTGTAGGTGCGCAGATGAAGAGCACAGAGGCATAGAGAATAAACTCAAAAGACTTTTAATAATAAACTCAAAAGGACATCCACAAAACAACAACCAAATAGCACGAATGGTGAAGAATATCTAACGAACGCTACAAATGACGACAACGGACAAAGACTGAAGGAAAACTCAGCTTAGATATAATAATAATAATTCATTACATTTATATAGCGCTTTATATTAGACAATCAATGCACTTTACATGGAAGGGGGGAATCTCCTCAACCGCCACTAGAGTGCAGCATCCACCTGGATGATGCGACGGCAGCCATATTACGCCAGAACGTTCAACACACACCAGCTTATTGGTGGAGAGGAGACAGAGTGATGAAGCCAATAAGAGTATGCAGATGGTTAGGAAGCCATGATGGACAAATTTGGCCTTATACACAAAGTGTGATGAGGGAAAGATGAAACATCTGGCAAGACAAACAAGGTGAGTGAATACAATACAGGCGTTTGGAATGACAATGGGGGAGCACACACTATGTGTAACTAAGAAGTAATCAAAGACATGTAACAGATACACCCATCCCAAAAAGGCGTGCACTTGTGCTGTGGCAGAGACAACAGAAGAGGGAGTGTGTACAAGAGGAAAAGACCAAAAAAAGAAAACAAGAACATTCAAAACATGGGAGGGTAGGGGCAGGCACCTTGAAGCCCTGGGGATCTGGGTTCAGTCTAGGGGCCTCCAGGGTGACGTCGAGAGCTCTACAGGGCACTCTGGAGCAGGCTCAGGGACTAGAGGACACTCTGGAGCAGACTCCGTGATAAGAGAGAAACTATAACAGACTCAGGGACTACAGAGAGTTCTGAGTTCTAGCTTCTCCTGAGGCAGTGCATGTGTCCCACACACAGCAGTGCCGTGACCATTACGGCCATTGCCCACCCCTCTGATGATCTCTCGGTGCTTGGGAGCCAACTGGAGAACGGGACTCGCTAGGGTAGATAGAAGGATTGTATTAGCTGGAGGTGGCTGGATGGTCGCCTCAGTGGAGCAGGAGTGCTCAACCTCTTGGGTGGTTGGGCTGGACAACGGCTGGGGATGTCTTCTACTTCCCTGACCATTAATTCAGAACCGTTTAGTAGAAGGGCATAGTTTACGAAATCCGCTACAGATTCAAAGCAATTTTTGGGAGACAGGAATTGAACAGGCATGCCATCCAGTCCCAGCCAGAGGCTGGTGTTGAGTGCAGCATTCCTCCAGCTCACCCGATTGTCCAGCTCCAGGAACTCCTGGATGAACCTCTCCAGCAATCGTCCGCCCTGGCAGAGAGTGAGGAGGCGCTACTCCACCTGTTTTCTTCTCTCTTCCAATTGTATCTGTGCAGTCCTTTTCATTTATGTGCAGATGAAGGCAAGGAGGCACAGATAATAAACTCAAAAGGAAATCCACAGAACAACAACCAAGAAGCACAAACAGTGCAGAACATATAATGGACGCTATAAATGACGACAACAGACCAAAACTGAGGGAAAACACAAGGTAGATACACAGGACGATGAGGGAAACATCACACAGCTGGCAAGACAAACAAGGTGAGTGATTACGAAACAGGTGTTTGGATGACAATGGGAGAGCACATAGGGAAGTAATCAAACCAAGAAGTAATCAAAAACATGACACCTAATCCACACTTAGAACATGACATTATATCACATCTGGCGTATCAGCTCAGGCACATGTGAGGTCTAATTTTTGTTAATTGGATTGAGTCCAATCCAATGAACCATAAATATGATCCAATTCACATATTTGTTTACATTTATATGTACATGATCAGAATATGGTCTAAACAACATGAAAGCATGGATTCATCCTGCCTTGTATCAGCGGTTCAGGCTTCATTTAAATGCCACAGCCAACCTGGTTATTGTTGCTGACCATGTCTATCCCTTTATGACCACAGCGGACCATCTTCTGATAGCTACTACATAAAGGTCAAATCATCTCAGATTGGTTTCTTGAATATGACAATGAGTTCACTGAACTCAAACGCCTCCACAGTCACCAGGGGTCTCATTTATAAAACTGTGCGTAGGATCCTTACTAAAAGTTTACGTGCGCCCAAAAGCAAAAAATGGCTTACGCAAACAAAAATTGAGACTTATAAAACCGTGCGCACGCACACCTGCACGCAGTTTTCCATTTATAAATCACAGTCTAACTGATAATTTGCGCACGTGAAAAAAATCGACATCCTGCCCTTTACCCGCCCCCTTTCAACAATATATAGCCCATGCAAATCAGCTCATGATTATTATAATAATGCCGTGCATATTAATATAAAGGAGCAAGAGGTTCTTTATGCATAAAAATGGCACCAATAGAAATTTCACAGACACTGAAACAGAGGTTCTTGTGACAGAGGTGAAGGAAAGGACATTTATTTAGTTTGGTAGCCATAGTATTGGCGTCACTAACACACACAAAAAAGTGTGGAATGGCAGCATGTGACAGCCGCTGTAAATGCAGTTGGTTCAGCTGACCAGACGGTTCCCAAAATAAAAAAAGAAGAGGTCCGACTTAAAATTGGGGGGAAAAAAGGCTCGCCAGTCACCGACAGAGTGTATTGCCATTGGCATTGAGATATGGCAACACCAACTGCCATTGGCATAGTCCTCCAGCAATGCCAGCGCATCCATCATGCCATAGATGCCGGAGTGTCACCGTAGTATTTATGTTTACAGCGATCACATTAAAACCTTTACACCTGCTCATACGAATCAGACAATGTACATAAACCCATAGATCATTAGCAAGTGAAAGTAAAATAAATTAAATTGATACACTTTTATTTTATAATTTATTACCATTTATTTATATAAATTGCTATTGTGGACATGCATGTTTTATAGGACGTTTTATCCTAGATAATGAGGATTGAAAGTGATTTGTATGTTAATGGTTATATGGATAGGTCTATATGCGTATGGAAGTCCGTCTCCAACACAGTTGAGAAAGAAAAAAAAAAGATTATTTCAGTCGAAATAATGACTTAGTATCTCGAAATAACGAGAAACATTCTCGAAATAATGACTTAACCTCTCGTGCTTCTCCGCATGGTCAAAGCGTGTAAATGCGAGATCACAGCAAACATGACACGTTCTGTAAAACAGCTGTTAAAGTCAGTGTGATAATCAATAATATAATTAAAGAACATGAAAGATAAATCATCAGTATATAAGAGGGGATTCCATAGTTTTTAATATTTTATTCGTTTGTATTTTTTTGTGTATGAACAAGCAGCAGCACAGTGATTCATGGATTTCAAACAGAGGAATTATAGAATATATAATTTGTTACATTTATAACAAATATATTTGTTATATAAGATGTATTATATTGTTGTATTTTATTGTATTATAGTGACTCTTTAAGATGAACCTGCACATCAAAGAGCATTCGCGAAATTTGCGTTAATATTAACACATGTACTCATGCATTTTATGAAGACGTTACACTTAAACCTAACGAATAAACCTAACGAATAAATCCAGCGTTAATCCGATAGTTTTGTAAATCGTGCATTTTTGATGCAACAGTTTTCACCGGCTCCTCGATATCATGGTAACCGCCTCGCTCAATAACCACCTCGCTTTAACCGCCTCGCTTTAACCGCCTCGCCTCGCTTTAATTCTGTTCTACTTCCATGCCTTCCTATGCACATGGAAAAGTGTGCAAAATATACTGATAATTTATAATTCATGTTGCTATAGATTGCATTTTATATATTACACGACTTTAACTAAGACAGCAGTTTTTACAGAACTTGTCATGTTTGCTGTGATCTCACGCTTTGACCATGCAGAGAAACAGAGAAGTTAAGTCATTATTTCGACTTAAATAATATTTTTTTACTTTCTCAAACGTGGTGGAAACTGGCTTCCATAATATGCACAACTTTTCAAGTTCAATGTGTTTAATTTCATTAATTCTACTGTCAATCCCTCAGCTCACCATCGGTTGTCGCCAAAACCACTCCTTCTCCAAAATGTTCGTACGCATGGGTCACAATTTGCGTGCTTTTACGCAAATATTCCCGTCAAGTTTGTTTTTATAGATCTCAACCTTTGCGTGGGAACTGGCGTACGTACGTTTCCAGCCCCGTTTTGTGCGTACGCACGCTTTATAAATGAGACCCCAGATCTCAATCCAATAGAGCAGCTTTGCAAAAATGCTGGAGCGGGAGAATCACATCATGGATGTGTGATGCGATCATCACAATACGAACCAGCATCTCAGAGGAATGTTTCAAGCATATCGTTGCAATTCTGAAGACAAAAGTGGGTCTGACACATTACTAACAAGTGTACCTAATAAAGAGGCCGGCGAGTGTGTAGTGCAGTGCTCATTATATCCGGGCCACATGAGTTTAGGTGAAAATTGTATGATGGCATGATGTTATGGGCAAACTCATCAAATGCAAATTTTCGTGTGTTAAAGGTTAACTTCATAACAGGTCTGGTTATCAGAAGTCACTTGTTCTGAGCACTAGAAGGGAGTTAATCTACTTTCTGGTTATGTTCAAAATGACAATTGGGTCATTTTTTGGGGGTTGAGGAAGAGAAAGACAGTGAGATAAAAAAAGAAACCATCTTACACCCCATCAGGCCCGATCTGAGGTCACAGCTAAAGGAGGAACAGGAGGAGAGAACATCAGGGATACGCTGACAGCCCAGATTACGTCTGAAATCATACCAATGTGTCGTGCAATTCCACAAGTTTAGTATCTATTAGCAACTCACAGTGGAACAGAGTTCAGAGAGGAGATGAAGAATGCAAATGTTAACAGTTTTAGAGAGACAGAGAGTGTTCTGGTTCATATCAGCATATAATGAAGTGTCTATTGTCAGGGCATACAGTGGTTAGTGCTTGAAATCCAGCTTAGCACTGAGTGGTTAATGATCGATACTGCAGCTCAAGAGAAGTCTCTAGACTTACGCAGTGATGATCCTGTTGAGCCGCCTCTCAAGATCTGGTTGAGCACGTCGTCCGTGTCGCTGGTGCTCGCCATACTGTTCCTCATCTGCATCATCGACAGCTGAGAGCACAGACTCGGCTGACGGTCCATTTTCTTCACAGCCTACGGTCCAATCATCATCACTTCAGTTAAAACCAGCTAGCAAATATGCCTTGAAAACACTATTAATGAATGTTTTTCTGCTGTACGTAAACGTTAAGTCCATTTTATCTTCAAACATTATGGGAACGTTACTTTTAAATATTCTCTGAATGTTCTGCAACATTTCAAAATTTATAAAAAAAAAAAAAGTTACATAATCTCTGAAGTCAAATAAGTGGTCAATCATCTTCAAACAATAGACTAGAGCGCCAGCGGTCAGTGTTTGGTTCTCATTCATTACTATTTAGTCGGTAAAATAATGAAATAACACAAACGGAAGTATGGAAATTATGTAGTAATTATGTAAGAGTTTACACATTCAGTCAAACGTGTCCATTTGAATATTTGGTAAAATGTCATTTATTCCTGTGATCAGTTTTCAGCATCATTATTAATCTGGTCTTCAGTGTCACATGATCCTTCAGAAATCATATGATACATTTATCAACCGCATTGATTTAAAATATAAATATTTTGTAACATTAAAAATGTCTTTTGATCATTTTAATGCATCCGTACCGAAAAAATCATTCCTCTTTGTTCTTGTTTTTTCTTCTTCTTCTAAATTATACTAACCAATCTTTTGAATAGTAGTATATCAAGGTTTCCACAAAACTCTCAAGCAACATTGATAATAACCAGAAATGTTTCCTGATCAGAATGATTTGTGAAGGATCATGTGACACTGAAGACTGGAGTAATGATGCTGAAAATACAGATTTGATCATAGAAATAAATTACACTTGAATATATATCCACATAGAAAACAGTTTTATAATATTTGAATAATATTTCACTGTTTTAACTGTAATATTTAATCAAATAAATCAGAAGAAGAGACCTCTTTCAAAAACATTATTAATCTTTTATTACTCCAAATGTTTGGTCCGTAGAGAAGCTGCTCAGCAGTAAATGAATCTTTCCTGACCTTGTCGCTCAGGGTCGGGTCATTGAGAGAGTAGAGCTTGTTGGTGATGTCTTTGCCGATGAGGTACCGGAAGACCTCGTTCAGAAACGACTCGGACTCCAGGAAGTACGTCAGACGCTCTCTCGACCAGCACAGCAGCTTGCAGTTTTCCTCAGCAGTGATCGTCACCTGGATAACCATGCGAAATATCAGGAATGTGATATCACACTTCTTTTGGAATATATATTACATAATAGGACATATAACTGAATGCAGAAATGACAACGTTGATGCTGTGGAAATTACAAGAGGCAATCAATATAACGTTTGAACACATTACCTGAAACCTCTCACCCCTGTTCATCTGAGTCGACCTGAACTCTGGAGAGTCGATGAAGGCATTGGTGTAAATATTATGCAAGAAATGGCCGCGGTACGATACCCTCATCCTGCGTCAAATGCATAAACCAGGTCAAAAGTGATGCAACGTACTACAGGAGAGCTTCACTCTTAGTGATGTAAAGCACGTACTTTCCTTTGAGGAGAATGCTGAGGCGCTCGTCCACAGACGTCTTGTCTTCCGCCGCGTAGATCTGGCCCTTCTTTAGGGTTTGGATGGTGCAGAACTGGCCGGTGAGCCGCTGAAACAGAGCCTCGCGCACGTGCAGCGGCTCGAACATGCGCTTGTACACCGATTTCAGCTCTCGGTCAATCTTGATCTGGAATTAAACGGCATAGACAAACGTGTTGAATTTAGCAAAAGGAATCCACAGGAAACATGACCACTGTAGACACTGTACAGAAACTGAAATTCCCACTCATGAACAGAGACATAAAACAAATACAGTAATACCTCGGTTTACGAGCGACTTGGTATACGAGCAAATCGGTGTACGAGCATGGAGGTTCGAATCGGTGTACGAGCATTGTATCGGTGTACGAGAAACATTTTCCCTCACCCACGTGCATTTTTTATGTGGAAAAAGTCCTAACGCTCTGCATGGTCGCCGCATTTTTACTAGAAATATCCGTGGTCACTGATCACTGCAGCAGCCATCATCTCACGCATCTGATTGTCATGTTTTGCTCGCGCGCGCGCTGTCCCCCTGCCGTTTTGCTCGCGCATGCGCTGTCTCTGCCGGTGCTCACGCTCCATGACATTCACTCTGGATTATTACTTCAGCCCTGCTCCACAGGACATGGTTTGTTTTCTGCACTATTATAATAAATTCACTAATTTTCACTTGAATCTGGGTTTTGTGTTTTCCCTAGCTGACAGTAAACTCCCCCCTCCTCTCGTCTCCATCATGGCTAAGCTAAAGTGCTTTAAAGTAAATTGTCAAGTATTTTTGTTTACTTGTCAATTATTAATTCGTATTTATATGAGATCTTAATGGTTATAATTTTAACTAATTAATAGGGTAAAACCAAATTATTATTTTTTTAAATGGGCATTTATGGTTGCGTGGAACGAATTAATTGATTTTTAGTGCGTTCTTATGGGGGAAATTGTTTTGGTGTACGAGCATTTTGGTTTACGAGCTCGCTCTTGGAACGAATTAAACTCGTAAACCGAGGTATTACTAACATATAAAAAGATTTAATTTTAAATCATTATGAATGAATTACTTCATACATTTTAATTAAACTTACAAACCCCTGGGAAACTCTGACGTAACGTAATATATCCAGTGTAGTTCATATTGTTAAAGAACAGAATATATTTTATTTCTCTTTGAATTTTACTATACTGTATTGTAATGTAATAGATTACGTTACTAACTACAATTGTGTCATGAAATATGGAATCGGTAACACATTACAATTATGTAAAATACCCAGCTCTGTATGTATATATATATATGTATATATGTATATATAATCATGAGATTCGAAAGTCATGTTTACATGTTCTAGTAAACGATTGAATTTTTTAAAAATTAATTTCTTAAAATGTGAAATGAAAGAAGAAAGCCTGCAAACATTCATTCTTATGGCTGATATGTTAAAGTTTCTGGTTTGATGAATAAAATAGGTTAAAATGGCATTAAAATCTGAGATTTGAACAGGCCAATAGTTCGTATCCCTGGAATTGAATGTTGTTTAACATTTTTTATTGTATTCAATGGGAAAATATTTCTGGATTGTCTCGTCATGTTCAGCTGCTGACGTTCAGCCCTGCTCAGCTTCTATGAACAGTAAATCCTGCCACCTTCGATTTTATTTACTATTTCAAACATTTGGGTATCGCTATGGGACGCTTGCCGCTCTTTTTATTTATCGGCTTTTTACAAATAATTTTTAATTTTAGTAAATATCATAAATTAGGTATAATTCAAATTCGTTTCCATGGAATTTTAGAGGCTTCTCCCCTAGTGGGCGGAGTCAGGTTTCACATAATAAAATTTGTTTGGACTCCTTTAAAGTCAAAACACATTTCATCGAAAAGGTCTGAGTCTCGTGGTTCCAACTTTGATGATTGTTTTGTGATAGAACTGATATTTGGATAGAAATTGATTAATTCGTTACAGGAGAATGCATAAACAATTCACTGTAACTGTTACAGACTAGGGGACGTGTGCGATGCAGAGAGGAACGAAGAGGAATTGAAACACTCCTTTATTCACAAAATTGAAAACAAAACACTTTAAATATAAACAAACCTGGAAACTTCTGTCAGGGTTCTGCCACAGTTGGTCTAGTCATTTCTTTGTTTTGTGGCAGAGCTCTGACACTACCGTAATGTCTCGAGTCGTGTGTTTTCTGTCACGCACAGTTTGGTTGTCTCCAGCTGCGCGTTGTCTTTGTTTAATGTGAACATGCAGCGATGTGCTCCTCATTGGCTACGTGGTCATGTGTTGTCTGTTACACCGCCCGTCTAGTTTCATTGTCATTAGTTAGATTTCTCTCAGCTGGTTTACCATTAATTATCCTCCCTCCTGTGTGTATTTAGTCTGCTCTTGTTTGCTGGTCCTTTGTCGCGTCGTTGTCAGAGTCCTCGCTCTGACAACCCCCAAAACCTGACAACTTCGATCAAGGAGACAGAACAGATCATGGAGACGGCATTCACACACTAGAAACGCCACAACTCAGTCACAAAGACAACGTCAACAACCGACAAAGACAAGGGAAACACAAGAGGGTTTTATACACAAGGGAATGACGAATACCTGGGTAGACTAACGAGGTAAGTGAGTGATGAGACAGGTGCAGGAAGACACGAGAGGACAGAAGGGACCCGGAAGTGAAACAACACATGACACTATTGACAGGACGTGACAAATGCCACACCAGACAGGAAGTGTACAATTGACCTTACTGAAAGGAAGTGAAAAAGAAGAACCGACAGACAGGAAGTGCACAGATGACACGACAGACGCATATTTCACCTGGTGGATGTTTTTGGTAAAGCGCCTGGGAACTTCAATTTTTGTAATATCAACTTCAAATTTGGAACACAACTCGCTTAGACACATGGCTTTTATTTTATAGTAGTTTTAGAATAAAAATGATGTTGCAAAATATGTATTTTATATAAAATAAAAATATTTAATACAGTAAACATCCATAATTTTTTCATACTTGAAGTATTTTCCCCTCAGAAACAATTTGCTGAGTTTTTTCTTAAAAACAAGACCAAATTTAGGTCTATATTTCATAGCACTTTTGAATTAGAACCATTTAAGTTTGATAAGTGCATTTTCACGTCTATTCTCAGAGAGAGGGGAGACAGTGGGGGGTTAAACTATGGTTGCACTGAGCCGGTCTGATCACGCGGTTGATTAGGATGTTTGACTTAAGCGGGAGATTCGTCTGGGCCAACAGAGAGCTACGGGATGCATGATTTACTATAATTTATTCTTTACATATATACATAACAGTGGGCCGGCCCACATTGTACAGCGGCCCACCGGGAAAACTGCGAGACTGTACGAGTAATATACCAGACTGTACTCACCGGTCTGCGCTTATAAACCAGGAAGAAGAAGTGCATGAAGTTCACCAGCAGGAAAACCACATTCCACACCATCACATCCAGTGTGCATCTGTATAACGAGGCCCACGCGATGAACAGAGAGCAGCCTGACATCCAGAACATCCGGCATGAATGATCAGTGCAACATCACAACAATCACAGGCTCAGTGCAAAGGCTGCACAGAAATTACACAACTTTTTTAAAAATGAAAGGGAGTCAATGTGTTTCTTGAATGCAATGCTTTGGATAAAAGCGTATGCCAAATGCATAAATGTAAATGTAAATGTACTTTTCATTTGTCAAATTAATAAAAAATGAATTTTGTACTGTGACATACATTTAGACTTTCAAAATATTCTGTGCAGACTTTCATATTGTATTCAATTAGAACTGATATTAACAACATGCCAAACGTTACTAAATGTATGATTTTAGTCACAATAAAGATTAGGTTATAATTCTCATTTTTAATGATTAACTATGACTTTTGCATCAATTATCTCCCAATTAAGGCTTATTAATATTTAGCAAGGTAGTTGTTGAGTTTAGGTATTGGGTAGGAATAGGGTAAGATTAGTAATGTAGAGTAATGTCATCCAGAATAACACATTAATATGTGCTTTATAAGTCCTAATAATCTACCAATATCCTAATGTGCATGATAATAAACAATGAGAAAGCTTTTAATATAATGCATTTAATTTAACATTAATATAATTACATTTTTCAGACTTTTGTCATTCTAAGATCATTTGGAGGTTGCAAAATATAATTGGAATCTCTTTTTTTCCTCCAAAATCACATATTCATTCCTGTTGTTTATCTGGTTTAGTATTTATTAATATTTTAAGTAGGCAGTTATTTTTATATTTTCATTTTAAATAATTGTATGATGTGCTTTTTTTCAAAGCTTTATTATTTGCCCAGCTTATGAATTTTTTTACAAACTAATCGTGAAGCTTAGTAACATATCTAATATAGGTATTTCAGTTTAGTTTCATTTATATTTATTTCAATGACGGAAGACAGAATACCTTATATTATCACATTTTTAAAAGTACATTTAAAGATGATCAGTACAGAACGCATCAACACGCAGTTTTCCTGTAGCTCAATCAGTAGAGCATTGGTGCTTGCAACGCCATGGTTATGGGTTCAATCCCCAGGGAAAACAAAAACTGATTATTGTGCGCTGTGGATAAAAGTATCTGCCATATGCATAATTGTAAATAAATGTAAATAATGAGCTGAACACATATCTCTTGTGTGATGATGATGATTATGAAGCAGTGTGTGGTCTGTACCGGTCATCAGCATCAGTCTGAGGAGCAGCATGTGCAGCGAGAGAGTGCTGGGGACCAGGAGCCCCAGAGCCAGGCTCAGGCTGGCCAGGTGGAACAGCAGGTGATGAGACTCTTCCCAGTCCTGGCAGGACGTGGCGTTTGTCCCCGCGGGGACCGGAGGAGATGTGCCGTTCATGGCGAGCTGATGGAGAGACGCGCGGCCAGAGAGCAGCCCTGTTAGAGGTGACGCTTCTGTCCAGAACAGCTGTTACGCTGCATCAAATCAAACCATTCTCGTCGCTCGCAAAGCAAGCAAACATGCATCTAACGTGAGTAGCACACACTTATAAATACTGTGCATGTCGGTCAGCGCAGCGATAATCAGTGACGTGAAAGTAAAGTCAGAAACCCCGAACGCGCGCGGAGATTGCCTTCGTCCCTGACTGACCTCCAGAAAACTTTCTGACTCTCTCGTGGCTTCAGTTAAACAGTATTTGAGCCTATTAATCACACAGTGTTACTTACCGGAGTTGTGTATTCAAGCTGTAACGCGGACTGGAGGAATGAACAGGAGGAAGATAACGGACTGTGTGTGTGAGGAGCGCAATGACAGGCATTGACTTAAAATGGGCACAAACCAGGCGGACACTCCTCTGCGCGCGCACGAGACTCACCAGTAGAGGCTGACATTCGTGACACTGGAGTCTGTTTCTTCTCAGTAGACCAATCTGATTCACGCTCAACCCCCCAAGCACACACTCAAATACACACACACACACACACACACACACACACACACACACACACACACACACACACACACACACACACACACACACACACACACACACACACACACACACACACACACACACACACACACACACACACACACACACACACACACACACACACACACACACACACACACACACACACACACACACACGCACTCTCTCTCTCTCTCTCTCTCTCAGTCTCTCACATACACATAAACACACATTCTCTCTCTCTCTCTCTCTCTCTCTCTCTCTCTCTCTCTCTCTCTCTCATACACACACACTCTCTCTCTCACATACACATACACACACACACACACACACACATTCTCTCTCTATCTCTCACTCTCACTCTCTCACACACACACACACACACACACACACACACACACACACACACACACACACACACACACACACACACACACACACACACACACACACACACACATTCTCTCTCTATCTCTCACTCTCACTCTCTCACACACACACACACACACACACACACACACACACACACACACACACACACACACACACACACACACACACACACACACACACACACACACTATGTTTCTCTTATTCACACACACACACACACACACACACACACACACACACACACACGCACGCACACAGTGAGAGGAATCTTTACATTGCCAAAGCGAATTTTAATAAAATTAATAATAAAAACACAATTCAATATTTGTGTGTCTCTAATTAAGTGTCTCTAGTGAGTGCGGGGTGGTTCTGTCCCGCTGGAGGCTCTTTTGTCGTGACAGGACCTCACAAATCTGGCAGCCAAGCTTGAGCTCACGGCACTTTCTCCTAGCAGGAATGGGAGTTTCTACATACTCAGTTCCTGATGGATTGTGAAATGGGGATAGAAAGTGTCCCTAATTTGTGTAGAATTAGGGCAAGACGTCAGAAAGTGCAATTCTGTTTCCACCTCATTTCCTGTCCACTGATGGCACAGCTGCTCTTCCTCTGGCTGCCTGTCTCTATCGCAAAACTTTACTCAGGTAATCTCTGTTTAGGGCCAAATAGCATTCCAATTTACTTTGTTGGGCTGTTGCATTTGTCCAATGTTTTATTTATTTTTCCTTTGTGCTTTAATGATCTGGTTTGCTCTGGCTGGGTTTGCACTCTCAGTCAGGCATGTTTGGGATTGTGTGGTCAGATCTAAGACCAGCGGGCTGGGGGTGTTTCTTTCTGCCATCAGCTCTTGGTATTTCAGGGCTTTGTGATGAAGGGTCTGTTTTTAGGTGGGCATGGAATTTAATGGCTTTCTTTTGAATTGGCATTATAAGTGGGTGTAATCCTAATTATTTGGGGTTTTGGGCTGCACTCATAGCAAACTTTTGCATATTTCATAGGGCCTCTGTTGGGTGTTTGTCCCATCTTGTAAACTCTTGGGTGAGCGGCTCCAGACTTCACACCCGTAGAGTGCGATGGGTTCTATCACTGATTTGATTTATTTTTTAGCCAGATTCTGATTGGGATGTCAGTTTTGATATTTCTCCTGATAGCATTGACAGCTCTCTGTGTCTTGTCTCTCAGGTTGTTCAACAGCTTGGTTAAAATGTCCTGTGTTGCTCATATTTATGCCAGGGTAAGTGTAGTTCTGCGTGTGTTTGAAGAGCATGGTGTCTAATTTAAAGCTATGATGTTTGTCTGGGTTCACTGACAGGGCCCATGACTGACAGAAGTTGTGCAGGAGGTCTAGATGCTGCTGTAGATCCTCTTTAGTGGGAGACACCAGCTCTAGATCATCAGCAAACAGACTGATCTAGAGTCCTCGCTAGCTCATTAATATATATACTTAAACTGCAGCCCTGTTTCACTCCACGACACTGAGAAAGGAATTATGTGCATTTGTTATCAATTTGAGCAGCAAAATTGTTAATTGTGTACAGCAATTTTGAGATGTCATATGCTTTTCCTCCGATGCCGAACTGGATTAATTGAAGAAAAAGACCTTCAAACCAAATGGAGTCAAAAGCTTTTTTGAAGTCAACAAAAAAAGAGGAAATTTGACTTTTGTTTTGGTCGATTGAGGTATGGAGAGTGTATATATAGTCTGATGTGCGATTATTTTGGTTAGAAACCAATTTGACACTTGCTTAGGACATTTCTGTCTCTGAGTAAACGGCTAGTCTGCTGTTTAGGATTTTGCAGAAAAGTTTACCTAGGTTTCTGTTTACGCATATACCATACTAGTTATTAGGGTCAAATCTGTCTCAGTTTTTTATGGATTAGGGTAATAATACCTTTGTTCCAGTTGTTTGGGATTCTACCTGAAGGGTGATATTAAAGAGCATGAGCTTGTAGTTCAAGCAGAGCATTGGTGCTTTCGACACCAAGGTCAAGGGTTTGATTCGCAGGAAAAGCAAGAACTGATTAAAATGTCAAGAAGTACCTTGAATGCAGTGTAAGTCGCTTTGGATATAAGCGTCTGCCAAATGCATAAACGTTAATGTCAATTGAATTTGTGGACTATGTATTTAATCATTTCATTGGATGGCATCGACACCACTGGCTTTTTGGGGATTCAGGGTTTGTATTTTATCTAATAGTTTAGCTAGTGTAATTGGAGAGTCTAAGGGCTTCTGGTAGTCCTGGTGGTCCTTGAAGGTCCTCTAAAACCTTTAGTTTGTTGTACATGGCATTTTGTTCCTGATTGTTGTTTATATTACTAAAAGGATGGAGAAGTGGTTTATCCAAACATCTCCATTCTGGATGGTTAGTTCTTGACGGTAAGATTTGTTTAGTTTGTTCCAATGTTCCCAGAAGTGGTTGGATTCTAAGGATTATTCAATTTCCCTAAGTTGAATATTTGTGTTTTGTTCTTTCTTAAAGTATTCCTATATTGTTTAAGTTTTTGTGATAGAGATGATGGATGTTCTCATTGTCAGCATTTCTGTGTATCTGGTTTGATAGGATTCTTAATTCTTTCCTAAGTCTTTGCAGTCATTGTCAAACCATTTCTCAGTGACGTGGTGTTTTTGGTTTTCTTTTTGTGGTTTTTAGGTTGGACATTGTTGCTGATACCTCAAATATCAGCTTCTGTTCAGCTTGTCTACTGCTAGGTTTGTACCTTCACTGTTGTGCGGGAAAGGAGTGGCAAGGATTGTATCTAAAAGGGCTTGAATTTTTGGTTGACTAATTGTACTTGGATATGCATCTTTACTGCTTTGTTTCCATCTGTTTCTAAAGAGCCAGTCACACAGCCGATCTCGCACGAATTACTCACAAATCACGCACAGATTGGGGTTGTGCGTGCTTGACCAAAGTATTCCACGAACATTCGACGCACGTCCGACGCATTGTTTGGACGGAGCGCGTCCAAACAACGAACAAGCACTTTCAGAATCCACATTGTCAGTGGAATGAACGCGATACGTGCGCGGTTCATGCGTGATATGAAGGTGGGGCGTCAGTGGACGTGCGCGGTTTCGAACCAGTTCCGACGCATAAGCACTGACGGCTGACGCGTGTCCCGCGCATAGTCACGCATACTCGACGTATAAATCAAAATCACGCACAAACCGCCTTCGATGCACATCCACTTACAATCACTGATGGTCCACCTTTGTTCCACCGACGAAATACGCATACGACGCACGCTCCGCGATGTACGTAATTCGTGCGTTATTCATGCGTTTTCGCTGTGTGACTGGCCCGTTAGTGAGTGGAGCTGGGATTGTTTAAATGGATCTCAGTTGGGCATTGCTCTGTTTAAGAGGGCTATTTTACTGTCGTCTGATAGTGGGTTTAGTGGGCTGAGTGTGAATGCTCTGAGAGTGTTTGGGTTGAGGTCTCTAAGAAAATAGTCAACTGTACTGCTACCAAAAGATGAGCTGTAGGTGAATCTACTGTAGGCCAAAGGTGGATGATCTCAGGCCTTGCCTCAGGACAATGCTTTTTTTTGTCCGTGGGATCTTAGTTTTGATAATAAGTTTGACCTATGACAGTAGGTGCGAGTGTTTACATTTACATTGATACTTTTATCCAAAGCGACTTACATTGCATGCAAAGCACACATTGACATTCTAATCAGTTCTTGCTTTCCCTGGGAATCGAACACATAACCTTAGTGTTACAAGCACTACACTCTACTGTTTTTCTGCACTCTCTCTCTCTCACACACACGCACACACTCTCTTTCTTTCTCTTTCTCTCTCACACACACACACACATTCATTTGTCATAAAATACGTCCAACGCAATCTGTCAGGTCAGTCCTGAAATGCTGGTAACACAAACACAGGGAGGATCAGAGTAATTTGTGTTCCGTTTCATATGTGACGGACGTCGATTTCATGATAATGTAGATAAAGAGGAAATGAATGTGAGCACTTTCATTCAGTAGCTGTCCAAAAACAGCGTCTACACAAATATGACCATACACCATTTATTAAGCAGGAGCTTCATCTTCAGAATAACTGATGGTTCTCGAGGATTGAATGAACTCATTTTGATTTCTGATCACTACAATTAAAGAAAGAACAACATATTTGGGGAAAACATCCCATGTGTAAACAGGATTAAGCAAACAAAACAATGCATGACCGAAATTAATCATTATCATCGATTAAGACTATAAAATCGTGGAGCAACTGCTTCTCATGAGTTTCTCTCCGTCTGCGTGTTTTCGCTCTCTTCCAGCACTGGCTGGGAAACACCGGCGTCTTCTATTCCTGACCCTGGACAGAAGCCGGGTAACCGGAGATCATAGTGGAACCCTCGGCTGTCAAAGGCCCTGTCGTTCAGAGAGAAGAGTTTTTCCGCGATGTCGTTGCGCACGAGTAGCGCGAAAATCTTGGCGATGTAGCGGTGCTGCGCGAAAAGCAAGTAGAGTTTCTTCCGTCTCCACGACACGAACCTGCAGCGGCTGTCCGCTCGTAATGTCACCTGAAATGAAGCAGGGCATTCCGTTAGAACGTGCAGTGGGTTCTAAAGGAGCATTCAATGGGTTCTAAAAGGACATGCAGTGGGTTCTAGGGGAATGTGCAGTGAGTTCTAAAGGAACATTCAGTGGGTTTTAAAGCAACGTGCAGTGGGTTTTAGGGCAATGTTCAGTGGGTTCTAAAGGAACCTTCAGTGAATTCTAAATGAATGTTCAGTGGGTTCTAAAGGAACATTCAGTGTGTTCTAAAGGAACATGCAGTGGGTTCTAAGGGAATGTGCAGTGAGTTCTAAAGGAACGTTCAGTGGGTTCTAAAAGGATCTGCAGTGTTTTCTAGGGGAATGTGAAGTGAATTCTAAAGGAATGTGCAGTGGGTTCTAGGGGAATGTTCAGTGGGTTCTAAAGGAACCTTCAGTGAATTCTAAATGAATGTTCAGTGGGTTCTAAAGGAACTTTCAGTGTGTTCTAAAGGAATGTTCAGTGTGTTCTAAAGGAACCTTCAGTGAATTCTAAATGAATTTTCAGTGGGTTCTAAAGGAACATTCAGTGGGTTCTAAAGGAACACATCACATGGGGTTATGAGAAATGCCTCACCTGAAAAACCCCTTCCTCTGAAGGTTTGAGGGAATCCCACTCTGGAGAATCCAAGAACTGAAACGGATGGATGTAGTGCAAAAACTCTCCGCTCACCGTCACTCGCATCCTGTTGCACAGAAAGTGAGTGTGTTGTTTGTATGTAAGCACACATTCAGTTATTTATCATCTACTTTTCAAATGTTTTAAGAGCTACCATTTTTTTCTTTTTAAATCGACCCTCATATACAACCATTTACATGCATTTTAAGAGCGTTAATCAACTGGTTAACCAACAGTACGAATTTTATCCGATTAATATTTTAATGTTGTTTGCTGCATGCTTAAAAATACACATATAATTGTTTTTCTTTTGTTTTTGAGAGTGAATTGTTTTTGTTTCATGTATAAGTCTCATTTTATTATATTCACAAATGTAACTTTTTATATGCCTGCTTGAATATTTTATTTTGATAAATGAATAACTGATCAATAAACAAGAAGTTCATATTTAGTGACTTAATATTTTAGACACAATACTCCCCGTTTTTGTTCTATTTTGCCACTGAAAACAGCTCCAAACAAAGCCTCAGGACTGTTTTGTCGCAAAATCAGTCAAATGAATGTTTCAATGACTCGCTCATTAACAATGACTTGCTACTTTCAGTTTTAATTAATTAAAAAAAAAAATTACATAATTTCAAAATACCAATATTCAAGCTTAATGAATAAAACATCACAGCATTATTAATGCATTTGTAACAGCAGGTGAAATGCATTAGTGTTCCTCTGAGCAGCATTAAACAGTCTGTGTAAATGCATTTGTTCCTCTGCATTGCAAAGATTGATTTGATTGATACTGATTTTTTTTCATTGTTAACACTCCTATAGTGTCTTATTAGTATGACTGAATTACCTAATTGATTAAATGTAAGAATTCGACACAAAACATCATGCATACATTTAATCAGCTAAAAAATGCCTTTATTAAGGTATACATGCCAATAAAAGGGGAAAAATAGTTATATTAAATATATTAGAAAATATATCATTTGTGTCAGTGCTGTGCCAAAAATTTTAGGGGTCAGTTATAAATCAGCAATATAAACACTCAGCAAAATCATTGTTGGTTTCTTTTCCTTTTTTTGTGGTGATCCCTGAATCAGACTCTCACCTCTACTCACCTGCCCGAGAGCAGAACCGACAGCTTGTCGATCGGGGTTTTCCCCTCCATGGCGAAGCAATGCTCTTTATCTAGAGTGTGGATTTCGCCATCGCAACACTCAACGATCTTTCCAAAATTGATTAAGGATACTCCCAGCTTTTTGAAGGTATAATCGTAGAGATCCTGGAACTCCTTCTGGAAGGTGACGCGTCGCAGTCGGTACGACACATGGACAACCTGCGCCAAAGAGAAGGCGAAGAGCGCAAAGGTCCAGGAAAACGAGTCGGTCGTGCAGGGGTCGGACCACGACCAGATCGAGTAGCAGAAAAAGCCCAGCGTTAAAAAGCAGAACATGTAGAGTAATCCGTAAAAGCCACTGCCTCCCATGAATCCTAAAACCAGCAGGATGTGAGCGAGATGAAACATGGATCCTTCAGGATGTTCCTTCCATTCCGAGCACACGGGGTATTCCAGATCCTCAGTCGCGTTCTTCTCCAGCAAACCAGTCAAGGGATTCATGATGGGAAGAGAGTCGCAGGGACCGTGTGTGTCGGTGTGTTTGTGCAGAGACAGAAACCCGAGCCTTCACACACCCGCTGGAAACTTTTACTGCTCGGAGGGTTTGCGCATTGCACTGGAGACGGAAGGACTTCTCGCATGTGATTTGTCTGGGATATGTTTCTCCTGAAATCCCCGCCTGGGAAGCTGTGGCTTTTACTTTTGGAAACATGTGTTGGATTGTATCATGATAAAATATAATTTTATAATGATAGCATTGGTTAAAGCAGCTGAAATGCAGAAAAGCCTAATGTTCCTATGACAAAGTTTAATCTATATTACTGTTATTATCTAGCAGTAAATAAAGTTATAGACACACACACACACACTCTCTCTCTCTCTCTCTCTCTCTCTCTCAAACACACACTGATTCTCTCTCTCTCTCACACACACACACTCATGCACTTACACTCACACAAACACACACTCTCTCTCTCTCTCACTCTCTCTCTCTCTCTCTCTCAAACACACACTGATTCTCTCTCTCACACACACACACACACACACACACACACACACACACACACACACACACACACACACACACACACACACACACACACACACACACACACACACACACACACACACACACACACACACACACACACACACACACACACACACACACACACACACACACACACACACACACACACACACACACACACACACACACACACACACACACACACACACACACACACACACACACACACACACACACACACACACACACACACACACACACACACTCATGCACTTACACTCACACAAACACACTCTCTCTCTCTCTCTCTCTCTCTGTCTCTCTCACACACACACATTCACACATATATCTTGGTTCCATGAAACCACAAAACCAATGTTACAAACTCTCGCTCACACATGCACAAACACTCATGCACTTACACTCTCACACACACACACACACACACACACACACACACACACACACACACACACACACACACACACACACACACACACACACACACACACACACACACACACACACACACACACACACACACACACACACACACACACACACACACACACACACACACACACACACACACACACACACACACACATGACAACAGTTCTCCATCTCTGTGTCTGAGATGAGTGTCAGTGTTGATGGTCTGATATCACACTCATCATCAGCGTCTGCTCTCGCTGTTGCATGAGTGAAGTAAGCTGAGGTAAATCATATTGTGTCTGTGTGCGTCGTCTTTTGATTGTGGCTCACCGTGTGCTTTTTCTCCTGACCACCAAATTTTCGATTTAGTCAGTCCAAAATAATGGATCTAATGTTGCATCTAGAAAAGAAAAGATTTGTCCCGAACTGTATTGTGATGTTTTTTGTGTCTGTTTGTTAACAAGGGATTTGTGGACACACTACTGTTTTAGATTTGTGAAATAAAAGTTATAGTTTTTATTTTAAAGTAAAAAGATAAAATTAGACCCTTGGGGTAACATGGGCCACTAGAATTGTTGTTGGAATTGTTGCATGTTGCTTGTTTTATTATTTTTAAATCCTTTAATTAATGGGGTTATTATTTCATATTTCAGTGAAGTAGATGTACATTTCAAACATCTTTACTTTCATTTCAACCTAATGTGAAGTGAGAGAGAGAGAGAGAGAGAGGCCGACCATATGTAGGCCTGTCCAACGATCACCTTTGCGCTTTCATTAGGACGAGCTGTCAGTAAGAGCAAAAAATACAAGCATTTTTCCATTCCTTCATGAAACGGGTAAGAAGGTTTTAATAGTTTGAACCAAATGCTTTGTGACAGAAGACCTGGAGCTGTTTAATGTGATTTCATCATATATTTCTCATGGCAAACCCCGTCTGGCCACTATAGGACTGTCCATATGCACTTTGTTTTTGCACTGCTCATTTTTCTTCCCAATATTACCGATTGATTTGCACCTAATTTACCGTGAACTCTTGGAGGTCGTAGTGGAGATCAGTGAGGACGTTTGACCAGTTGTCTTCAAAACTATTCCATACATCCATCCAGCTCGCATGAATGATAATTTACATTTCTTTTGGTGTCCATAGAAGTATCTACATGAAAGATTTAATTTACATAACCATGAGATTTTCTAAGTATACAACAAAAACTGTTTTGGAACCCCTTTCCACTGGAATAAAAGGAACTAATTTTGTATTCAACAATTCATCAATTTGGAATCAGATGGAATTTACATACCAAAATATTCCTGATTTCCCAAATAGGTCACTTGAGAATGGAAATGAAGATCCTCGAGTGTTTTATACCCCCAAAATTACATACAGTACAAAACATAATTGTAGTGTTAATAAAGTTTGCAGGAACAATAATATATTTTTCAAAGACTATAAAGGTACAAAGGAGAATGTCTGGCGGTTTTTTGAGGGAAGACATCCCAGTGTAAATATGGCAGGAAATTCTGTGCATATACTTTCTCCTTGGGACACAAATCAGGGTGTTTCAGCCGCGGCAGTTTTGTTCTGGTTGAAAATAACTCGTGGTTAACACCCCAACCCACCCCCACCCTGCAGCCTGGCAGCCGAAGGTGCCTTTCATACACAAACTTCACCTGAGCAAGAAATTGAGGGCAGACCGTCTCTACAGACTCAGGGATCCGTGTCAAAGTCCTAATAAACATCATATCTTGTGATTTTCCTTCGTATGAACATGGAGAGTGTGTTTTTAAGAGAACTGACACGTGGTGGAGGGTCACACATGAGCAGCTCTGCCTTTGTACTGGCTATCAGACACCCAGCACATCTATATATAGATCCCCAGACCCGGTATCTGTCAGCGCCTGAGAGAGAGAGAGGGGGAAACTGGGAATTAGAGCATAGAAGTTGGGGTGTGAGGTCCTCTAAATGTATTCAGAACGTCCATGATGATGAAAAAATAAAACAGCAGTAATACATTAGATTGTGTGTGTTTCACTGACAGATGAAGTACCCGCTCGCTCATTAATCTAAAGAGCAGCACTGAGTTTTGGGACCAGGGACAGCTTCGCTGAGAGGTGTTACAGAGAAATAGAACACCACCAGGAAGCTGTGCAGTCCTCATTGTTGGGGCAGGTTTCTTAAATCGTTTGTAGATAGATATTAATGAACATTGGAAATATATAATAGTGCATTTTTTGCTTTTTGAATTTTCTTTCTTATGCATAATGCATTAGATTTGTACATTCAACCTTGTCTGTATTATTGTAATGTTTGCTCGGGAAGTTTTGTGTCAGTGCCTGAGACACATGTGAGTTTGGGCTCGAGTGTGTGATTAAAATACACCACAACACCATCTGTTTGAGGTGACGGAGGGCTGTGTGAACACCAAGCCACTGCTGCAGATCGCTCTTCATGACACATGATATGAAGTTGATGTTTTGGCCAGTGAGAATTTATGCCCATTATTACAAAGAAGGCAAAGTAAATCCTGTGGATTGATGCCGTGATCCATATTATAAAATGGTTCATATTAAATCAATGGTTTTACTAGCATGCAATTGAGTGGGAAATGGAATGATAAACCTGGAATAAATGCATATTCTTTTTTTATTTGTCTCATTTAATATGACAACAATTTGAAATCTGAAGTTGGACTCAATTAACTAATTGAGTAAATCAATAAATTTTGACTATATACTGTGCATAGATACTACTATGGGATTTAAAAAAAAAATCATATCAATCTTGTTTATAAATCAATAATAGACTTTTTTTTTTAAATCATCCGGTCGGATGATTTATTGTTGACAATACCTTACACCCTTTGAAGTCATCAATCAAAATGGACAATTCAGATTTTTTTTATCTGACATTGTAGTGTTTATTGTCAATGAATTATCAGTCTGATTTTTTTAGATTAAATAATTGAATAGAATTTATAAAAATCAACATGGAGATTGGTCTTTGTAGGCATATTTTGTATGTAATGATTAATAGTGTCGTGTAGAATAAAGAATCTTTTGATACGACCAACAGTTTGTCATCAGAGCCACGACCACACCATCTGGATGTGCAAAATAAGAGGACGCACACGCACACACAATCTCACACACACACAGGACCACCAACATCCATTTCCTTTGTTCTCATGTTTCTACAAAGAATAAGCTCTGGAGCAGGAAATGAAAAAGATTGAAGGGAAAAAGTAGTCTCAGATTAAAAGGAATATGACAAACAAAACTGCAGTCAAGGTTGAGAGGACATTTTTCCTTTTCTTTCTTACGACTGTCTTTGTTCTTTGCTCACACTGATGATATTTTAGTAATTAACTATGCAAAATGAGAGAAGAGAAAGGGACAGCTGAATAATATATTTCATCTACCTCTCAAACAAACACGTCACACACCTGTGCTCTGAATCTTTTCCCACAACCTTGATAAAATCTATCCTAAGTGCCATAAGTCCCCTGATTACATCCACTCTCTCTCGTTGGCCATGTTCAGCTACACTGAAAACTGCTGTTATCAGATCACTTCTCCAGATATCCACCTTACTCCCAGAAGTTCTCTGAAAAGGTAATTGCTGCACAGCTTCGGGTCTGTTTAAAACAAAACAGTTTGAGAAATTCCAGTCTGGTTTCCGCTCTGGACAGGATCACAAATGACCTGCTCATGACAGCAGACGCTGGCTCCCCATCTCTTCTCATCCTTCTGGAATTGACTGCAGTGTTTAACAGTACAGATAATAACATTCCCCTCCACTGTCTACTATTGGTCTATTTGACTGTTTATAACTGGTGTTCATCCAACCTCACCAGAACTGAGCATGTTGCCTTGGGAGAGGCTAAATCCTTCACACACATTGTCATCTGTGATGTCCCTCAAGGTTCGGTGCTCGGCCCAGCCCTGTTTATCCTCCTCCTCTGCCGTGTCATCATCCGGCATGGAATTCAATTTCACCGCTATGCTGATGACACTCAGGACAGGACAAGCTCCCCCCCCCCCCTCTTCTGCTCTGCCCTCATCCACTCTGACCACCTCCCTGAGGAGATCCTGCTCAGGGTATTCCACGTTAAGCATCACTTACCAACCTGTGTGCTTGAATGGACTCTCATTTGACCTTTGAGGGTCACATCAAACATCTGTGCAATACCTCCTTCTTCCTCCTCACTACATTTATGGTGATCCCCCCAACTGAAACCCCCCAAGACCAAGCTGGAGATTGGGCTTTCTGCTCAGCCGCTCTCAGTCTGTGAAATGCTTTCCCTGTTGACACCAGGGAAGACTTAAAACTCCCCTTTTTAGCAGAGCTTTTGGTCAGTTTCTCTTTGTCCTTTTGTTTTAAGGTTGTAGCACATTTTGCTTCAATATAAAGTCTGTCATAAATAACTGTAATAACATGTAAGTGTGCTGAACAAAATGTAAAGGATATAAAACTGATGTTCCTCTAGGACCAACAAGGATCCTGCTTGGTGAAATAATGGTCAGTGGCCAATTGGAAAAAAGTTTTACATTAAATTAAGGAAATTTGTGCAATATCATGTATCAAACAAAGGCTTTCTCTAAGTAACAATGCAGTCTCTACCTCCTACACACTTCAGCCACTGCAATCATAATCAAGACTTCCCCAGAACGGTGAGTGGAGTGTAAGACGTTCGGAGGGTCATTGGTGTTAATCAGTGGAGGACAGTGGGGGTGTTTGGCCGGCTGATTATGCATATTACTGACGCACAAGAACAACCAAGGACCACTTGAAAATACCTTCAACAGGCACTTTAAACTCTGCATTAACTTGACAAAGTTATAATTATAATTTCTGATGCTGAAACAGCCTGTCCTCCGCAACAGAACACAAGCGTGAATATTCTGTCATCAGTGACCTTTGATGGCCAACGAGGAGCCGGTCATGGATGTTTATTGTGCGCCACCTTGTGGGTGAACAGTAATATGGTGCTTTGCTCTCCTACTTAAATCAGTTTACTAATAATATAAGACCAAGACAATGAGAAATATGAGAGAAAGCACAACTCTACAAGTTTTATGTTTGAATTATAATAATTTGTGTGATTTGCAAAGCTGCTGGATCATGCAAAATGGTAAAACCATTACAAGTAAAAACTTATTGTTTAAAGAACATGAGGAGAGCTGGACAGGGATGTTGGTGGGCAACGACCAGCAGCAGGACCAGGATCTGCTCCTTTGTGTGAGGAGGAACAGGAGCTGCCAGAGCCCTAAAAAATGTATGTGCATGTTTCTGGCCAAACTATGAAATCCTCAGAGCCGTTGTCAGAGCTTATGCTGGTGAAGTGGCTCCTCCTGGTGCCTGATAATGCCTGACCTCATGTGTTAGAGTGTGTCGGCAGTTTTTAGATGATGAATGCATTGATGACACTGACTGGCCTCACGTTCCCCAGACCTGAATCCAACTGAGAACCTCTGGGACATTACGTATTTGAGCATCTGACGCCGCCAAGTATCACTACAGACTGTCCAGGAGCTCCTGATGCTCTGATCCAGCTCTGGGAGGAGATCAGGACACCTTCATCTCATCAGGATCTAGACGTTGTCATGAGCTCATATAGGCACGTGGTCCAAACACACATTATGACCTACATTATGAGTTGCTGTGATTAACTTCATGCAAGTTGGATCAGTTTTTAACTTCAGTTTTTACATTGATTTTTGGTATGATTTTGAATCTACTCCTCAGTGTTTGATAATTTTGGTTTCAATTGACAAATTATAGAAAGCATGTAAAGATTTTCAAATGGAATATTTAATTAATTGAGAATCCAATAATAGAAATAAGTAGATAGGAAGAACAATGTATTAAAACCGATTTGATCTTTATTGTGCACTACCAAGAAATACATTAACTTGTGAGAATCAAAGCACTGTGCATCAAATCATACACAACATTAAAACACTTTATTTTAATTTTAAGAAATAAACATTATTTAAGAATAAACAAAGTATTATTTTGCATAATTTCAGCTGGGAAAAAGTAATCAAGAATTGAAAAATGAACTACATTCATGCAAATTGTTGTTTTTACTGCTGTACTTTATATGCTCCGGATAATTCATAGACA
>JAWRVZ010000011.1:8350000-8410000 GCA_037043235.1 Rhodeus uyekii | reverse complement strand
ACCTGATAGTACGCCGCGTGCTGGATCTGCTCGGCCCCTCGCTCCACATGCACCTCTGCACTCTCCACGTTAGCCTCAATGCTATCTGTGTGTGAAAGCAGGCTTTAACTCGCGTGAACGGCTGAACCTGTGACACTCGTGAGGAGGCGCTAACCCACCGATCATGTCGCCCTGGTCGTGGATCATGACTGCGAGATCCTTGAAGATCTGATTCACATCCATGATGTCTGACTGAAGCAAGAGCACAAGGCAGTTCAGACACAATTACCATGAGAGTACCATTATCAACAATGATGACGAGTTAATAAAGTGTGCATTAAAGGAACACCGGGTTATGCAAATTCATTTAATTCAAATTCAAATTCATAATTAAGGTAGTTGCTAAAGGTCTCTAGATGATGCAATGCTGCAAATGCTCAAAAATTGTATTTTCATACAATATATATATATATATAAGAATATACAATAAAGCTGATCTCGTTTACATATTTTCTGTCAGACATTAGTATGATATAGTGACTGACTACGTGTTAATCAGCAGTTCGAAAAGCTGCTAGATTTGATTCTAGTCGCTTTTTTGATAAATAACTAAATGTGGATTTTGAACGATTTTGGTGTTTGCTGCCAGCCCACATTATTTCAGCTTAGTTTTAAAACAATCATATTCAACAGCTAAATTAGTAGTGAAAACTACATTACCCATGATGCTGTGCAGAAAACCACCAATCAAGAGTTGAAACAAGCAAAGATCTCTTTAGCTCCACCCACTCCCATGAAGTCCATCACTCTCTAAACACTTAAATATTTGAAAATATACGCTTATTAAATATAACTTAAAACATATTGTTTTTAAACATCTAATCAACATTTGTAAAGGAGTAGTTTTATATTTCTACATTGTTATTAATTTTATTATGCTGTTCGCAATGCATCTTGGGATTGTAGTTCTTTCCCTCCCTCTTGTTCCTTTGTGTTTTCCTCAGATTTTCTAATACGTTTTTGCTTTACAAGTTTGTAATCCTGTGATTCACCTCTAAAATATTATTTTGTAATTATGTTTATTATTATATTATAACATTTTATTATATTATTATATATTAATTATTTATTCTATTAATTATATTTATCATTATATTATAACATTATATTATATTTATCTATTATTTTGTAATTATGTTTTTCATTATATTATATTATTATATATTAATTATTTATTATATTAATTATATTTATCATTATATTATATTTATCTATTATTTTGTAATTATGTTTTTCATTATATTATATTATTATATATTAATTATTTATTACATTAATTATATTTATCATTATATTATATTTATCTATTATTTTGTAATTATGTTTGTAATCCTGTGATTCACCTCTGAACTATTATTTTGAACCCCAATGGGATAAATTAATGGAAAAAATACACCTGGAACCAACGCCACTAAAAAAGTGGGTGATTGGCATTTGTTTTTCTTTTTTATCAATGGAGGCAAAATTCTTTGGTTATGGATTGCATTCTCTCCTCTCCTCTTCTCTATCCATTCAAACTCGCTATAAAGCATAGTTTCTGAACGCTTGTGTTTACATCAGCATATCTGACGCTCTCTCAGGAAAGAGTAAATCAAAAACATGTTACAATGGAGAAACGACAATGAAGGCCCGCCACTGATGTCACACCAGATTAGCCTGAAGACATGATGATGTCACACAGGAAGTGCTCACCTCCAGCTGACGGATGTTGGTCTCTCTCTCTTTGATGAGCTCCAGGTCCTCTTCAGTGACCGGCTCCTCTTCTGTCTGCATTCGCCACCCTTCATTTCTTTTCAAATAAACATTTCTGCTCTCAGATCTCGCTCTCCAGATCCACGCCGTTCAGATTCATATCATTCATACACAGTAAAGCATCCATTGTGTGTTTGAGATGTGCGTTGTGATCAAGATCGGGAAACATAATGGAAACATATGACCCTAGAGGTCAGTAAAGGTCAGAGGAATTATGTAAAGGTTTACCATTGAGACATTAAAGGGTTAGTTCACCCAAAAATGAAAATGATGTCATCAGTTACTCACCTTCATGTCAGTATGTTTCTTGCAAAAGCTCAAACGGGTTACTTCTGGTTAAAAATGAGGAGAGAATATGACTATTATCTTCTCTTGCGTGCTGCACATGAATGAAGAATCAGTGAGTTTGACATGAGGGCGAGTAAATGAGGGCAGAACTTCCACTTTGGGGTGAAACGAGAGACTCTCATTCCTCAGTGAAAATGTTGAACCTACTTCTCAAACGTCACAAGCTGTTCGTCTTGATTGAGCTCATCAACCTGCAAGATGAAAGGCTTTTTTACTACGGTCATGAGGAATAAACGATTAGCAGTATGTGACGATCAAGGCGTGTCTTTCCTGCGGTCTGGATCCGGCTCGCGCCCGGGCCACGGTCTCGCGCTCCCTCTCCGCGGCTCGCCGCTGCACCACTTGGAAGTTGTTGAGAGCCGCCGAGAAGTCATTCATCAGACGGTCCTTCTGGATCCTCTGCTGCCGCTGTGAGGAGAGAGGCTTTAGCTGGAGCGCGGCGGGGGGGCGGGGTTCGGGGGGGGGGCACTCACCTGCTCTGAAGGGGAGCGGGGCGGAGCCAGAGAGCCCAGCTCCTTCAGGTGTCTGTTGGTCTCTTTGGCTAACTGGTTTGTGTAGTGCTGCACCTGCTGACTGTGAGCGACACACACAGATTTACACACCAGTGATGTCATTATAACACCGTCTCTGATTCACTCCAACACCAGCGGCAGAATCTCCATCTCACGCTGGACAGAGTTACACACACACGCACTGAAATCACACTTATCACAAAATACTGTTTGTTGATGGTTTTATCAACTACTTAATCAAACGTGTTTAAGCATTTAAGAGTGTGTGTGTGTGTGTGTGTGTGTGTGTGTGTGAGAGTGTGTGTGTTAGAGTGTGTGTGTGTGTGTGTGTGTGAGTGTGTTAGAGAGAGTGTGTGTGAGTGTGTTAGAGTGTGTGTGAGAGTGCGTATGTGAGTGTGTGTGTGCATATGAGAGTGTGTGAGAGTGTGTTAGAATGTATGTATGTTAGTGTGTGTATGCATATGAGAGTGTGTGACGGTTTAAATGTGTGTGTGTGAGTGACTTGAGTGTGTGTGTGCGTTCGCGCAGATGACATGAAAGTGTGCGTGTATGTGAGTGTGTTAGAGTGTGTATGTATGTGTGTGTGTGAGTGTGTGTATGTATATGTGTGTGTGTACGCAAGTGTGTTAGAGTGTGTGAGAGTGTGTGTGACTGTGTGAGAGTGTGTATGTGAGTGTGTGTGTGCATATGAGAGTGTGTGACGGTTTAAATGTGTGTGTATGAGTGACTTGAGTGTGTGTGTGTGTGTTTGCGCAGATGACATGAAAGTGTGTGTGTGTGAGTGTGTTAGAGTGTGTGTGTGTGTGTGTGTGTGTGTGTGTGTGTGTGTGTGTGTGTGTGTGTATGAGAGTGTGTGTATGTGAGTGTATTAGTGTGTGTGTCCATATGAGAGTGTGTGAGATGACATGAATGTGTGTGTGTGTGTGTGTGTGTGTAATATGACGATACACAGTACTGGGCAAAAGTCTTAGACATGTTAGTATTTTCACCCCAAAAAAGGGTTTTAAGGCAATCTTTTGCTGTAGTGTGTCAGTAGGAAATATCAGTTTACATTTCAAAGCATTCCTTGTGACAACAGCTGGTGCTTCACATTGAGATCTGATCTCACCATCATCGAGTCTGTCTGTGAGACGCTGGAAGAACCGACCAGTAAAACCACCTGAAACTCTGAGAGCTGTTAAAACACAAAGGGTTTCACACCAAATATTGATCTGATTTAGTTATAAAACTAAATATAAAATAAAACCTATTTGTGACATTATTTTTGAAAGCATCCTCACTTTATAGCATTTAGGGCTTTCCTGTAACTCAAACTGTAGAGTGTGGCGCTTGCAACGCCACGGTCAGGGTTCGATTCCCAAGGAAAGCAAGAATTGATTAGAATATCAAGGTGTTTCTTGAATGCAATGCAAGTCATTTTGGATAAAAGTGTAAATGTAGCATTTTACACAAGTGCCTAAAACATTTTCTTCAAGCGTCTCTACAGCAAAATATATACATAATTGTGTTAAAGCCCCTTTTTGGGGGGGTGAAAATACTACTATGCCCAAGACTTGTATATGCATAAGTACTGTATATATTGATTTAACTTTTACTGCATTGTTTGTATATAAAGCTGTATGCAAATATATCCGTGCAGCTTTTAGTGGGCAGGAGTTATTGACACGTTACAGCGATAAAGAAATATGGAATTAATAATAAAGAATGAGATGTTTGGACTTGACTTTAAAAAAAGAGTTATTAAAAGTGCAATATGCCACAACAGAGTTACTCATATTCAGAGTTCGAACACTGACAAACGGCTAAAAGGAGAAAAATACGTTCAAATCTGAGCATTCATGTCAGCACAGTCAGTTCGTATTGGTAAACAGACGGGAGAAAGGGATGTGCATTCGCTCTTAAAGAGACAGTGGCCTAATAAACGTGCTTGTCTCTCAAACACATTCTTTCCCTTCAATGTTTGGTATTTTATTTTGATTCATGTTTTATGATTCATATTCTAAATAAATGCTCATGTATCAACGCCCATCTCTGGATATGCTCTACATTCACATTGTGAGAGATCATTAGCATATACGCAGGTTTTTATCAGTTCACATGAAATGTTTTCGCTGAAAATTGGCCCTTCTGAAGACGAATGTGTACAAATATTAGCTTAGTTATTATCAATATTACTTTGACTAAAGTATGTGTGCCTTTTGCTCCGAATGGATGGAGAGAACCGGACTCACAGCCTGTCCTGAAGCTCATCCGTGTCCGGGCGGGATCCCAGTTGGAACAGCATGCTCTTGATTTGGCCAGCTATGCACAGAAAACATTATGAATTATTAAGAAACATTGACTTATAGAGAAAGACTACAGACATCACACATTATAATCCTGTTTATTAGGTTTACAACCAATACAATATTCTCTGCAAGGGAATGACATTTCTACTCACTGTTTTGTGTGATCTTCTGGATGTTTGAGCTGCATGTCTGAGTGAGATTGTTGAAATCTCTCGGCTGTGAGTGACAGCTGTCAATCATTCCGTACGACATGATGACTGAAAACAGCACAGATGTTTGCATCAGATGTCATTCACGTGTGCAGGGCATTTCCGCAACATACAACGAATAACTGTTTTATAGGTTACATGCTTTCTGATATTAATAGGTAAAAAAGATACAGAAAAAGGCTGGGAAAATCTGAAAATATTGCGTGCGTAACGCAAAAAGACATTTCATAACGGTTCTGGCTGAACAGGCCTTTCGCCATGATAACATATCAACTATATTTCACCTTATATCGTGATCTTAAATGACGCAGCACAGAAAACAGATTGAAAACAGAAAGGAGGAGAAATGAATGGCATACCTGTGATGCGTGAACGCGCTTCTCTTCTACAACGAACGCGAGCGACAGAAAAACATGAGCGCGCTTGAGTGGGCGGGGCTTATCGACAGGCATAAATAATAATTATAATTCTCATATTTATTCTAATCGCTTTGCTTAATGTGGAGAAAAGTTATCAGTGACGTTATTAAGGAGGAAATAAATGCCTATAATATTATTGAAGGAAAAAAAGGGCGACGCTGTCACGTGTTGCTTGTTGCTTTTTTCAGCGCTTCAATCACAGGCGTTTGTGATTTCCAGGCAGGCCTTTGTATTAAATCATTGTGTAGAGTTTTTCAGGGTCAGATTTCAGTTTATATGCCATTTTAACAGTCTTTGGAAGAACTAAATCTAAAAGATCAACGGACTCTAAAAAGACATCAATGTGGTTGAATGAAAGTTTACACCCTTTATGTCTCCTCGTTTCTAATTAATGTCATACAATCTATCTTTTTGTTTTTGTTGTGAATGTAGGGTCCCATTTGCCTTCTCTGCACTTATAAACAGACATAAATAATAGGCCTTACTTGTGCTATTCAAGTTGTGGTTTGATTTTGAGTTAGAGGCAGGATTAGTTGGAGGAAATAAGGCAGCGTCGGTCCCAGTCTCATGACTTTCACAGCATAATCTATTCACATGATTGCACTTAGCCTACACTGAAGTTACATTCCAGTTAGTAGAACTAGAGAAGGTAATAACAATCACACATCATTTTAAGTGTCCTGAAGAAATGCAAAAGACATGCTAAAGAGGAAATGACAAGTATAACATGCTGTATTGCTATGCATTATTATTAGTTTATTCAATTATTCTCACTTCAAGAAGAAAGGATTTTATTTATACTCACATCGCTCTTATTTGCATCCTTCTCTGGAAGATTCTGACGGTAAAGATGATCATCGTGGCCCATAACACTACAGTGCAACAAAAAAAGTCAAACTATCTTGAAATAAAGCAATACATTTTGTTTTTTCCCTTCCAAGATAAATTAACTAGCCTAGAACTAAAAGTAAAAGATTAATTTTCTCACCTTATTGGCAGATAATTGTGCTTAATTTGATTTTTCTTCTTAATTTATGTTTTATTTTCTTATTTCATGTTGATATTTTGCAGTGTAAATACATTTACATTAACATTTCTGCATCTGGCAGACGCTTTTATCCAAAGCACTTACATTGCATTTAAGGAACACATTGATTCAGTCCCTGCTTTCCCTGGGATCGAACCCATGACCTTAGTGTTGCAAACACCAATGCTCTACTCATTGAGCTAGAGGAAATTAAAAATTAAAAACAAATTATTTTATTGTAGTTTAAAGAACATGCACTGGACTAACCTGCCTTTGTCAATTTTAGTAATATGTAGATATTGCAACAACAAATAATGCATTCATGTGATTCAATGTAAATGAAATATAGACTACGAGTCAAGTCATATTTTTAAATTGCTTTATCGGCGTGAATTAAACTTTTATTAAAAGTTTAATTTAATTTAGTTTAATTTTTATTTAAATTGTCTAGTATTGTTTTTCCATTTTATTATATACATACATATATATATATATATATATATATATTTTTTTTTTCTTCACAAAGTTTGATCGACACACTTCATATCTGTTACACGTATGCATGCTTGCTTGACCTGCGAGGACCAATCAGGTTTGAGCTTGAGCTTGTGCATTGATCATACAAAGAACAGCCAAGATTAAATCTGTTCATCATTTACAGCAATCGTGTTTCTTCAGAAGGCGTGACATTTTTGTTTGTGTGGACTTGATAAGAGAGTATATTTAAAACAACTTCATTTGTGTTTTAAAGGACAGAGGAAATGAAGGCTTTCTTTTGTAATCTCTCATTAGCTTTAATCACTATAACAACTGATCAATCTCTAAAAAGTGATATCATTCCTCAGTCACAAATGGATTGTAATATTATCTATTGTTTCCCCTGTCCTTTACTCAAAGTGAATGTAATGTAATCATTGAAGTCACACACAGCAACACTGAATACACCACTGGAGGGCGTACGAGCATCAGCTTCCGTTTCTATTACAATACCCATGACATAAAGGTTAGAAGAAAACAGTATTATCTTATCTTGAGATGGCACTGTAACACTTCAAGACTTTATTTGTCTGATAAAATGTTTGCAATGAAAACATTTGATAGAAATAAAATGAGCAGTGGGGCTAATGGAGGTTCAGAAGATAAGAAACGTTTCTAAATGTGTTATTATATACGGTATGTCCCTCTCTCAGCGTTGTTATCGGCTCCGTTAAACAGTCTGGTGAGCGCTTGCCTCTGTTTGTTTCTCTACTGAGCCGGTGAGGTCAAAGGTCATAGTGCATTCCCACATTTTCTCATTGTGTCATTCATAGATAAAACATCTCTCCTCAGTTACCATCTCTCTCGCTCACTGGCCGTTTCTTATCATTCCGGGTCTTTCATCACCTCTCTTTCTCTTTCAAAGTTCCTTCCTCTGTCATCAATACGACCTTACCATCTCCCTTTTGACCTCTCTGAAGACTTCCCCCTTCCCTCACCCTGTCCTTCCTCAGACACTTCATCGCCAAAGCCATTCATCACAGAAGATCTCCGCGCCAATCAGCCCTTTCCTTACGTCCCAAACACTCCAGTCAGAGCACAACTCATCACGCAGAAGTTGCATGTTTATATACATGCACGTCACTCTTGAACACCGCACCGGACATTGGCCAACTTCGTTGGGCAAGATGGTGTATGTTTGGAAAATACCTACTATACTGGAGAACTCATAATTCAGGATGTGAGCTGGATTGGTATGTTCTTGATCTACCTGTTCTTGTAAAGGCCTCTTACACAATAAAGTCACTTGGGTAAGAAAGTATTTTCCAAGACCAGTAAAGGAGTTTAAATGTCTTTTAAATGACTCAGTCGAACAGTCAGATAGAAAGCAGTGCTGTTGTCTAGCACAGCCGTTTGGTTGATGAACCACACAGTCAGTAGTTTCAGAACTCTATTCATTACATTAGTGATTTTTAACCAGTGGGACGTGACCCAAAGTGGGCTCTTGTGATAGAGTTAATGGACTTATCAACCTTTGCAGCAGGACTCAATGCTTTCCATATCTCTTGTTGTTGATGGAGGCTGTGTGTGATGGACTCTTACTTAAACTGAAAGTCCACACTAGAGGTTTAGGAACTACTAGCTAGTTCGCAACTTCTCTGTACATTGTTCGGTTGCACCAATTTCTTTTCAAATTCCCTTGTAGTTAATCATTTTATCCCTTAAAACTGATCAAAACTATATATTTAAAGGTTTTTCCCTGTAAAAAAAACGTCATGCCTTCAAGTAGCTTGACTGTAACTTTACACCCTTGCTTCATTTAGGATCTGCAGATTCATGAATGTGTAAAACTGAGCTCCGCCTCCACTCAACCACAGCGCCTCGGGATCCACTCGCTCAACTGTAGTAAACACAACACAATGTCAACCTAATTATGTGATGCTAATGTTACACAAATCGTGTTGCCGTTCTCCGTGTCAGAGTCGGAGCTGCCTTCGGAAAATCAGCATCCTCAGAAATAATGACAGGGAAAGCCCCGCCCACACGTGACGGGATTGGTCACATGTTTGTGACGCTGGAAACAGGGGTGTGTCTTTGATTTTTAAGAAAAAAAGACTCAGCAATGGTTTGTTTTAAAGCATATTAAAACCACCACAGAGACCTATAAACAACATTTAAACTTGATTTTCCCCACATGAGTCTTTAAAACAGTAAAATAATGCTTAATTGCATAATTATTATGTTTACCCTCAACGATCCAATCTTAGCCTTTAAATAAGCGAGCAGATGTTAAGTTGAAATGCCATGAAATGAGTTTCGATTCATCCTTAATTCGTACTTCTTTGGCCAAACTAATGGTAAATATATATTTCCATTAAAATACGATACTACTTAAATATGAATGACATGATAAATAGTTTTTAGCACCCCTAGTGGCAGCTGAAACATTGTTTGAAAAAGCTTTTGTAAAGGGCCAGTCACACAGCCGATCACGCACGAATCACTCACAAATCACGCACAGATTGGGTTTTTGGGTGCTTGTGCGTCGAGAAATCGACCAAAGTATTCCACGAACATTCGACGCACGCCCGACGCATGAATCACTGACGGAGCGCGTCCAAACACACACGCTTCTCGAACGTTCCATGTACAAGCACTTTCAGAATCCACATTGTCAGTGGATGTCGGTGGAATGAACGTGATACGTGCGCGGTTCATGCTTGATATGAAGGTGGGGCGTCAGTGGACGGACGTGGACGTGTGCGGTTTCAAACCAGTTCCGACGCATAAGCACTGACGGCCGACGCGTGTCCCGCGCATAGTCACACATACTTGAAGCATAAACAACGCATGCCGACTCATGAATAACGCACAACTGTCACAAAATCACGCACAAACCGCCTTTGACGCACATCCACTTACAATCACTGACGGTCCACGTTCGTTCCACCGACGAATTACGCATACGTCGCATGCTGCGCGCAGAAACGAAAATCTGTGCGTAATCCGTGCATGATTCATGCGTTTTCGCCGTGTGACTGGGCCTTAATTTGCATAATTTATGCAGATAATACATGCTATAAGCATTTTTTGTGCTTATAGCCATAAAGTCAGTTTTTACATGTACACTTTATTATACTTTTAAAAAGAGTACTTATTATGGAAATAATACACTTTAAAAGAATATATTGTTTGCGCTGAATATAATGTTTTGAGACACTGAATTATTGCAATGAAATGAAAAAGTATTATTGTTTAAATGCATATTAAATGAAATTAGCTCAATTTTGTTGACCCACTTTTCCACTTTATACAAATAAATCTGAATTGAACTGATTTATGGTTTTAATTACTGTCTGTAGCAGAAGAGTCATTACTCTACTTTGTTCTGATGAAGTAGCAATTTAATGCAGATAAAATATCAGCTTTAAATGTAATAACATACGAAAATTATGATAAAAAAAAACAATTTCACATCAAAACAAGCGTATTTCTAAAACTATGATTTAAAACATACTTTAAAGTGAAACATTTAATTTAATGTTAGCAGAGTACAAGAAACATATTAATGAAATTGTATCTCTTTAAGAAGCCTTTTTTATTAACGGTACATGCAAGTACAGTTTTTAAAAAATACACTTTTTTGATTATTGATTATCAATGATTATTAATTTTAATACATTAGACATCTTGAATTAACAGTGAACAATGAATGTATTAAACTTCATTATATTTTACAGAATTTATTCATCTATGTTAATGTTAATATTTAAGTATACAGTTGTTCATTGTTGTTTCATGTTTGAAATAATTAATGTTAACTAATTTATACAAACTTGATGGCATTATATATATTATGACAGCGGACTAACTGGTATAAATGTTACAAATATTATAATATAATATAAAGTAATATAACTTTCTTAGATTTGGACTTCTTAGCAAACACTGGGGCAGAGTTTTAGTTTTAGCGAGGATTCGGATGTTTGCCGAACCACAACTTTGGACAAATGGAGTCAGTGCTTACCTTCCTGCGATGGGATCGTTTTTCAGAGGACAGAGGGTCAGATGGCAGTGATTATCACACCCCCATGCACTCGGTCCTGACAGCAGCACGAGAGCCAACGGCACAGACTATAGGAGCCACCATCACTCTTTCTTATGGCATACTGGGCCCCTAAGGGCCTGTCTTGCCCATCTAACCTTCCCTCTGTTTTCTTTATCTCCTACTAATTATTTGCGTAAAGGCACAGTGTGACTCTGGGATGATTGTGTCTATCAGATCCTGATCTGAACATGTCTCGGAATTGGTCTGAAGTCATAAAAAGCGGGGAATGTCTTCATCAGTGGGGTTGACTAAACATTATAAAAGTGTTCCAGTGCTGGATCTGATGGGTCAGTTGAAGTTTAGTCTGTGTTTGCGCTGTGCAGACAGTCTGTGTATCCGAGAAGGGGATGCTATGCCAGTATGTGGTACAAGTCTTAATGAGTGAGTCATTGTATCATACACTCAACTGTGTTGTTCAAAAACACTGATTCATTTGGGAAGAAAAGCACTAATAAAGTGAGTTTCTCAGAAACGTGGGCAACAGTTGATCCTGCTTTTGGCTTTGTAGGTGTAGGAGTACAAATGTGTACTTCAAACCCCTTCAGACGGGTCTATATCACAATATCACAAAAGTTTGTGTAACTTTCTTTAGTCACATTTGTAACTCCGCACAGACACTGAAGAACACAAGCCACCTCCAATAACTAGAAATGACTAAATTGTTACTATATGAGCATTTGACATTCTTGATGCTGCTCTGTTTGTTGTTAGTATGAATTTTTTTTTTTAAGTTACATTTTTTGGTCATTGTTACACTTCCTGCACCTGTCGTGTGATCACTTACTCATTAGTCTCCTCAGGTGTTACCCATTCCCGCTAGTATAAAACCCTCTTGTGTTTTCCTTGTCTTTGTTGGTTGTCGACGTTCATGTGTGTGTTCTCCGTCTCCGTGTTCTCCCGGATCCCAGGTCTTTGCACAAGCTTTCCTGTAGCTCAATCAGTAGAGCATTGGTGTTTACAACGCCAAGGTCATGGGTTCGATCCGAGGGAAAGCAAGACCTGGTTCACTGTGCTCCTTGAAAGCAATGTAAGTCGCTTTGGATAAAAGCATCTGCCAAATGCATAAATGTAAATGTAAGTGTCCCTTTTATGTTTATATTTAAAGTTTTTTGTTTTGTTCGCCTTTTGTTTATAATAAAGCATACTTGCTGTGGAAACCTGCCCTGCCTCCGCGTTTCCTCCCACATCGCACCAGAAACTATACACAACTGTTTTACATTAGAGATGCTAAACGACTTAGTTTTATCCAGTGATGCAAATTATTAAACTTCATGAAATTTCACTGTTTTGAATTGAAAATATGCCACCATGTAGCCTACATGTAATTCATAACTGAATGCAACAATATTTTCATCATATAAGAATAAGAGGGAATGATTGCATTTAAAAAAAAAAAGTTTTTCCCCTTAAATCCATTTTAATTCATTAAATGTCCTGAATGAATTAATCTGTTTGTCATCAAAAATATTAAGTGGTTTCAGAAGACTTTTGAAATACTTTTTAACTTTATTACTTTTATTATAGATTTATGTTTTCTGATCTTGATTAATTGAAAAAAACGTGTTGTTTAAATTAAATAGGAATGTCAATTCCAATGGAAATTATAAGATGATTGTTTTTCACTTCCAAAAACGGCACATTTAGTATCTACTGTAATATTACATGAATGTCCCAGTACAGGTTCCACCATATATATCAAGGGAACATTCGGTTAAGGTTTCACCATTGCACGTTTACAGTCTTTTACAGTCAAAATTATAGTAAATTTGTTTACAGTGTATACAGCCTATAAACATTTCACACAGAAAGAGATGCATAAATATTCTCAAATATCTCCTCCATGGAAAACATGACAGCACACAGTCACCAGCCACAATCACGGGCCTTTGCATGATTATTAATTAATAACAGATTTTTTGTAGATTTGTTTGAACTATTCATGTGAAGGAAATTATACAAAGATCAAAACAAAACTGGGCTAAACTTTGACCTCACGAACTACAAGGGTGCTAACGAATCTCAGAATTGTCATTTTCAGTTTCATATTTTACGTCTCAACACTAGTTTAATACACAAAGAGTAAAAATACAATCACATATGTACCGAACTCCAAGTGTCAATACCAGGAAGAGAGTGTTTGTGTCAAAGCTGGGTGAGTGGAAAACAGAGAGTAGAGCCTGACCTTTGACCTTATGCTTTAATCTGATCGAGGGTCAAGGATGGGTCAGATCGATTGTAATGACCTCCTTCTAATAACAGTTTGATATACGTTCTGTTTACCAGCGCAGTCACGATTACAGCACTGGGTAAAGGTTTAAAGAGACAAGGCTTCTATTCAGGGATAGCCAACACGAGTGTAAAGTGCTACAGCATGACACTTAAGAGCTGATTTATATTTCTAGAGGTCGAAAAATGAATGTGAATTTATATGATTTCATATATTTATGTGAACTAACCCCTAATGGTGAAGAAAGAGAGTTGTTTGATCTTAATTCTCCAGTAGGGGGTGACAGCGATTAGCACTGACAGGAAAGCAGGCCAGGAGATGTAGGTTCAGACTTGTAGTTCTTGTGCAGATCATGAAGTCTCGTAGTCACTCTGCTAATGGGGTTTCAGCGTCACGCACACGTGTGCATTTACACACACTCCACAGCTGCGAATAAACCGTGTTATTCTCCGGTTCCGTTGTTTGAGAAACAATAAGCGCTCTCCAAATGTGTGAGAATGTGTCAACAACTCCAGCTGGAAGGAACAAGTGAATGAGACGGAAAGGGAGAGAGAAACAAAGAGAGAGAGAGGAAGAGGTCATCTGTTTCCCCTCTCTGTTACACACCTGTAGAGAACAAACACTCGCCGAACCGAGCCGCTTCTCTGTCCTGTGGGAAAACAGACTTTCCATGTGTTCAGGAGTTGACTTGAGTTCTCATCATGCTTCACATGCTCCTGCTGGACATTAAGATTCAGATTTCATCCTTATATTTTTTATGTTTTCGTTTTCATTTCAGCCATTTTGAAGTCAAGACATGTTAATATGTCTATTTAATTTGAAAGTTTTCAGTTTCAGTTTTTTTTTAGTACAGGTCAAAGTAATTGAATGGGAATTGAATTGGGAAATGTTGCTTTAGTTAATTATTTTTTATTGCATGCAATGAAAACATGTTTTATTGTTTTAGTGGGTAACATTTTCCCATAAGGTTCCATTAGTTAAGGTTAGTCATTAATAATAATAATAATAATAAATATATTTATATATATATATATATATATATATATATATATATACAAAATACATTATATCAGTTGCAGTATTTAATTCAATTAATTTTCAATTAATTTTTTTAAGATTAGTTTGTTAGTTCATGTTAGTTCAGGTTGACTAATGTTAACATACAAATTCATATCAAAATCATGAGATTAATATAAACTAAGACTAATAAATACTTTAGGAAATATAATCAACTGTTATTATTTCAACATCTTAAGGGATATTTGTTTTTAATTGCCCTACAACATGAAACCATCAAAATGTGAGGACAGTATTTTATATTTACATCGATATTTATCTGACAAAAAATTTTGGCAAAAAAAAGTCAAACTACCGCTACAGGTTTTATTTTACTATAAGAAAAAATGCATATAAAAACCAAAATCTTAGAGGAAAACGCAAACATTGATTACAACACAATCGGTTATTAATATTTGTCTGTTCTCTCTTGTTTTGCATGTGTTCATAATTTCTTTGTATGACAGTCTGGCCAAAAATCATGTAACAAAATTTAAAGTTTCATTTATTATCATAAATACGACTACAAAATCTGTAACACATTTATGATAATATTTGAATAAAGGAAGCAGATGTCAATATCCTTGGGTCGGACATCACTTTTGGCCACTAGTGTATAAATAATGGATCCGACAACGTACCTTCCCACAATGCACTGCAAGTTGAGCTGTGACTGGGAGAAGAGCGGAGAGAGAGGGAAGCAGGAAAGGAAGAAGGTGGAAATACATGGCTTCCTGATGTGTTTATACTCCTCACACACTTTTCTTCCTGTCTCGGCTGTATTTAGACTTCCTCTTTCACTTGAGCTATTTTCAGGCCTGTTGTTTTCCAGCCAAGATGCGTTTGCAAGCGAAAGAAAACTGACTCAAAGGCGCTGATATATACGAAATCGAACAGAGATTTTGAACGACTGTTTCGAACTGAAATGGAGACCAATAATCAGAGAATTAATTTGAAAAGGTGTAGGTTGTCGTCCCACTCACATTCTTGTAATTAACACAGGGTTTCAGTATGACAGTGTATCATTAGCATGACATTTGAATTGCCAACACAGTCGAAGTTCAGCATAACACGAAAAAAAATAATAATAGTCATTCTGACATTGCTTTTTATTCATATTCATTTATTCATCAAGTAGCTGTGTAATACGTGGAGTGTTTCAGCCTGTTATTGTTGTTTTTAACATTAAAACATTTAACATTGTTTTTTGTACATTATCCCTAATATTTGTGTTCAAGAGAGAGAGAGAGATACATTAACTATTATCTTCTCTTTCGGTCTTTCTGTCTTTACAATGGCACATTCAAGGCAAGGCAAGGCAAGTTTATTTGTATAGCACATTTCATACACAATGGTAATTCAAAGTGCTTTACATAAAGAAGAATGATAAAAATAAAACATTAAAAATGATTAAAAGAATAAAAAGATAATACGTATAAAATAAAATGCAAACAGTTCGGACATAGCACAGTGCTCAATCTGCAAATGCATAGGTAAAAAGATGTGTTTTGAGTCTTGATTTGAATGTGGCTACTGTTGGAGCACACCTGATCTCTTCTGGAAGCTGGTTCCAGCTGCGGCTGGCGTAACAGCTAAAAGTAGACTCTCCTTGCTTTGAGTGAACCCTGGGTATTACTAAGTGACTTGATCCTGATGATCTTAGTGATCTGTTAGGTTTATATTCTATGAGCATATCTGCAATGTATTGAGGTCCTAGGCCATTGAGTGATTTATAAACAAGTAACAGTACTTTAAAATTAATTCTAAATGTAACTGGAAGCCAGTGCAAGGACCTGAGGACTGGTGTGATGTGTTCATATTTTCTGGTTCTGCTCAGAATCCTGGCAGCAGCGTTCTGTACGAGCTGCAGCTGTCTTATGGTCTTTTTGGGAAGGCCGGTGAGGAGCCCATTACAATAATCCACCGTGCTGGTGATGAAAGCATGAACAAGTTTCTCTAAGTCTTGATTGGAGACAAAGCATCTAATTCTTGCAATATTTTTGAGATGATAATATGCTGATTTAGTTATTGTTTTTACATGGCTACTGAAACTCAGGTCTGACTCCAAAATCACACCAAGATTCCTGACCTGATTTTTAGTTGTTTGACCCCTAGAGTGAAGGTATGCGTTCACTTTGAGAACTTCATCTTTGTTTCCAAATGCAATGTTTTCAGTTTTGTCTTTGTTTAACTGAAGGAAGTTTAGGCACATCCAGTTTTTAATTTAAAAACATTCACAAACCGTCACACGACAACGTCTTCCTGTGATTCTCGCTCTTGATCCATACCATCTCTTTTCCTGTTTATCAGAGTGAGTCTGAACTAACATTTAGTCATCAGTGACTGTCTGTCAGTTTTACACAGTATCAGTTATCAATCTAATGGTGATCATTAAAAGTTAAAAAAAAAAAAATACAATATTGGCGAGTTAACTTTAGGAGGGATCGCAATCTTTCCAGAATTTACACACACACACACACACACACACACACACACACACACACACACACACACACACACACACACACACACACACACACACACACACACACACACACACACACACACACACACACACACACACACACACACACACACACACACACACACACACACACACACACACACACACACACACACGCACACACACACGCACACGCACAATTACATTATTTGATATCTACTAACAATGGAAAATACATCTAGAGCATTAAAGAATTTATTAATTCATTACTAAAATCTGTCAACATTTAATGGATTAGTTCATCAACAGCTGAATTTTTGTTCACTAACATAAACAAAGATGAATAAATACTGTAACAAAGTGTACTGCTCATTGTTAGTTAATGTAAGATGATTCCTTATGTAATGATACTTAACTGGAATTTATTTTAAATGGTTGGTACTTATTTGAAGGATGTGAAAAATTGTTCATATTGACTTCTCCAATCACAATGGAATTTCTTTTCTGTAATTACATCTATGATTATACTTTGACCTTTCCTCACTCATTAACCCACCCTTAACCCTTCCCATACCTGCAAACCGGTGGTAGCAGCACAAATGATTTTACACCTAATAAAAAGTTGGACTGTTAAGATTGCGAAAACAAAGAAATATAAAAAACTAAAACAGATTGTTGGTGCACCATTTGCTTAAGTGGACAAATTTAGGCTTACAACCAGAGTTAGGTGGTTTTTCACCATCATTTCCCTCTGATTGTAGGGATAAAGTATGTGTAGAGTAGGTTTAGGGGTAGGGGTTAGGGATATATTTTTGGACAGGACATTTGTTCCAGGATCAATGTGACAATATACAAATACATAATCCCATTTTCAGAAGAACAAGCTTCACAGGAGGCAAACTGGGCTTTCAATGAAACCTACAGCAGAAACCTTTTTTTTTTTTGCCAAAAAGGTAGAAAAACTTCAACCCCCATAACGCACTGGGTCATCCAAGGCCAAGCCCACCAGTCTGCTATGGGTATGTGTCGCTTACGAGAGTCAAATACCGCCTTGCTGTAGTAGAAATACTTCTTAGTTTGGTGTTGACTTGTATTGTTTGTGAGAGTGAGTTACTGACGGTTCCCGGTGAAATAAAATAGACCTATGATAAAGGATAAACCTATGCTTACGATAAATGTTCTGTTAATAACCCTCAGATGATCCGACTGTCCGTGGGCGGGGCTAATTCTGTAGTTTTCAGCATGCTGTCAAAAGTGCTGCGTTTTCCATCAAGTAAACAGGAACGTCTCAGTCGAAACAAGACAGAGTAAACATTGTTCATTTACTCATTTTACCAACACTGTAACAATACAAAGTGGGTTGAAAATCATTGAAAGGGGCTTTTATTCCCGTAAATTGGTGGCCCGAGCACTGAGGATTTAACAACAGTAAAGTTAAGAACTTCAAACTGTCCATTTTAAAAAGTGAAGGCTGAAGTGTTGGGTTTCATAAGTCTGGACAGATGTTTGTGAGGGATTTTCTGCATCGTTTAAGGGAATGCTTGCTTTTATCGAGAACATTTGCGGCAAGCCCCAGAAAATGAAAGCACGGCCCACCAAACCCAATGTATGTAGCCTATAGCACATCTGAAATCATGTCTTCTTCACCCTCGCTGACTGCCGAGTGTCCCTTTGCACCCAACGATGTCTCACCCACCCAACAGACACTAATTACTGCCCTACATGTTTGTGTGTCTGCAGGATCTTCCGTCGACAAAACAAAAAACCACAACAAACATTTTCCACTGTTTTTACAAAGCTCTGATGTTATTTATAGGGCTGTTTATTAGTCACTATGAGACAGAAAGAACGCAGCATGAACTGACAGCGCTCGAAAATGATGTGCATGTGGAAATAATCACGTTGGATTGTTGCTTTTGGTGTCATTGTTAGACTGAAAAATCTCCGTCATTTGCTGCTGTGATATTCTCTGGGTTTATTTCCATGTGTGACTCTGGTTCTGGTTCATTTGCTCATTGTAAAGTCTCAAGGTTGCTGAGAGCCTGTCATCAAACTCTTTTGTTTTGAAGGCAAAAGGCAGTGGAAGGAAGCGGTTTGCGCAGGGAAGAATGGACAATACTCACACATCAATGGAGTGATAACAAGATACCATTAGTTAACGTTAGTTATCGCATTTACTAACAATGAGAAATGCGTCTTTTACTCTCTTAATCTTTGTTAGTGTTAGTTTTCAGAAGCGTTCGAGAGACCATGTGCTGCTGATCAGAAAAACTCCTTTCACAAACCAAATGCAAATGTTTTATACAAAGTGTAATCTAGTAAATGCAATTAGCAAATCAACCAATACCGTTAAATATAAAATGTGCTGTTTTATTAAATTGCAGAGCTTGTTTTATAGAGAGCTTGGTTCTCTTCCTTTTCGTTACACATGTATCATTAAAAATGCACACATGACATGCTGACAAAAATATAATATCCACGCATTAAGAATTCATTCCCGGGATTATTATTACATTCCCTTGCTTTAGTGAATTCTGGCCACGTTGAACTAATTCGTTCCCTTGTTTTGGTTTAATTAAAACAATATGGACCGTGGTTCATAAAATAAAAATGCTTTGTCTTTTCTGTAATCCCACACTTTTCTCTCTTAAGCTTGTTGTGTTCATCTGTCTCTTTTCATGAGGAATTGCTTGCTGTATTCCTCATTTGCAAGTTGCTTTAGATAAATGAATAAAAGTTGATGAAAATGCTTTGAATAAGGTCTAAATTTTTCTCTTTCCACATGTCATTCGCAGACCTCATCAGTATTTAACCCAGAATCCTGAAGAATAGTATTAGATGGAAAATATCCAATAAGAGACGTCATTACGGTCAATATCTACATGGAAAAATCATGGTTGAATTCAAAGTTTTGAAAAGCTTTGTTTCTCCCTCAACAGTTGCTCTAACTGTCCTGAACAGATCTATTTATAGGTTACAAATATACAAGTTTACAAAAATAATGACTGTTTTCAAACAGGTTTTTTTATTGGTTGAGGCAAAGTCAGAAAGTCGCGGCCCAAACTCATGACATCAGTTGAGTCACTGTAGTTTGGGATGCTCAAATAAACACAGCACTGTTTTGAAAGCGTCCAGTGGAGTCATTGTTTACAGGGGACTCGTCCTTCCGGTGCCTTATTTATTGACTTATTAACCCGGGATAGGGGAAAGTATTTCAGCATCCAAAAAACGGACACACGTCAGCTTTAACAGTTCTTCATGCTCTTGCTTGTCTGTTTTCTTCCTATATGTCTGGTATCATGTTTGATTCCCCTCGGACTGGAGTAGGAATGGACCCCTTATTTGACGTTCCTTGAATTTATTAATCTTGCGCTGACATGTTTCCACAGACCCGGAAACATGGATTACTCATCAGTGAGCACTCATGCCGGACCCTGGGTGGCTCCTTTCCCTCCAAACGAACAAACATGTGACCACAAACACAAGTGTAGACCAAACATCAGATGAGCTGGAAATGTCAGTGTTTACGCTGTCAGAGAGAGCAATGACGCTCTGGGACTGTTTACTGATGATGTTGAAAAACATGTAATTAATCAGCCCCGTGCTCGTTATTATTTGTTGAAACATGCCCGCTGTTAATCAAGGGCCGCGTCGCTTTCGGAGAGCTGGACGGAAGTCGTGTTGTCCGGCTGGATTTATTTGGAGACCGTGAGGTCAGAGCCGCTCTAGGGAAAGTGTTTTTGCGTTTGTCCATTTCCCTTGTCTGGAAGTCGTGTTTATCTGGTATCCGTGACCATCCGGATGAGTGAAGAAACGATAAACAATTAGTCGTGTTCGCCAACACAATCCTCACTATTACTATTGCTCACACAGTAATGAACTTTGAGACACACACTGTAAACACTAACACTCTAAATAAGTCATTGCTCTGAGTATGGCAAACTTAAATTAAACAAGTTTGTTCAATCAAATTAACTTTTTGGATATTCAGAACTTTCTTTTGAGTTCACGAAACGGACACATTTTAAGTGATCTGATATATTTTATTAATATGAGTTTTATAACCTTGTTTCTTTTAATTTAGACACTGAAATTTGCCTGAAACTGGGCTGGGATTTCTATTTTCCAACATGGCAACTTTGCCATGGCACTCAAAAGGGAGAGTAAAGGCTAAAATCAAGTGTTAAGCAATGTTTTTTTTGTACAAGAACAATGTTAAGTGGGAGAATTAGTACCGTTTAATGCTTTGCTATACTAATTTATACCAGTTTCTGCTGTGTGGGTTTTTGGAAGGGTTTCCATAATGGCGATGAGTAAAGCAGGAGCTAGTTTGAGAACAGGCAAGTGTTAATATATTCTATATTGCTGCACTTGCTATCGTATGCTAATGCTAATCAATGCATTTGTTGAATTAGCTAGTTATAGCTAACTAAGCTTCCAGTAAGCTTGATATTATGTGATCATTTTAAGCGAAGAGCAATTGAAAATTCTAAATCTGCCTGTTCTGCTTACTTAAACTTTGAATTGCTCCACGTAAAAAATTGTATGTAATTGATTACCTAAAGTTTGGGTTTACAAACATTGTTTAAAAAAAAATGCAGGACCCATTTATTTGTGCTGCTTGTTGAGGAAAGGTTTCTGAGGTTTTCCTTTAGTTTCTCCCACAATCTGAAATCAGCAGTTGAATTTAAGACACTGACAATTTAGTGTTTCCAGTTCACCTGCTGATTTCAGATAGGGGAAACTAAAAGAAACCCACACACACCTTTCCTGAGTGGCCAAAACGGCCAAAGCTCAGCACTCTGGTGGGCACTCAGTTTGTAGGCTCTCTGGAGCTGGCAGAAGAATAAATGTCTGGGCACTGGCAGGCAGTGCAATGGTGTGGGGATTGGGGAGAGCAGGAGAGGATCGGAGTGTGTGTCTCCATGACACACACTCAGGGTCTGCTGGAGAAGCGCAGAGGGCAGGTAGTGCCGGAGCTGGCAGGACGGTAGACAGGAGGTGAGTGGGGGCGCCACATCGCCCACCGGACTGGGCTGGATGACGCCTCGCTATGTCCTCAACTTCCCCGATCCGTTGAGAAGGAAGACATAGCTGACGAAGTTCATCCCAAGTTCAAAGCAATTAACTAGGGTGCACAAACTGGGTGAGCTCGTCAGCTAGTCCAATCCAGAAGCTGTTCTTGAGGGCAGCGTCCCTCCAGCTCACCTGGTTGACCAGCTCCAGAAACTCCTCGACGTACTCTTCCAGTGGACATCCCCCCCTTGTCTATTGCGGTAGCTCCAATAAAGTCTTTCAGGGGAGTCTATCCCGGTCATGTGTGCGGTTAGCGTTGTGTGATGCAGGAGGATGAAGACGAGAAGATCAGGCTCTTTATTTTGAACATAACAAAACACTTTAAATATAAACCAGAATGGCACACTTGTGCAAAACCTGGAGAAACTACGGAGGACATGAGAAAACATACCTAACATCTGACAAAGAGAAAGAAACACATGAAGGCTTATATACAAAGAATAATGGGGAACAGGTGTCGAGACAAATGAGAAGATCGATTGATGCAACAGGTGAATGGAAAACAAGGAAGGAAACAGGAAATAGACGAGAGACATGACTGATATGTAACAATAACCACAAAACCATGGAATAAATAATACAGCATGATATATGGTGCAAAATTATTATTGTTTTCTTTTACCTCTAATTTGAAAGAAAGAATGAATCTGAAGGAAAATTCAAGATTCTGGTAACCAATATTTAAAAGACAGGCATATTAACAATTAGAAAAACAAAACATATTAAAAATCCTTATATTATTGATAAGCATACAACATTTTATTTTTCATACAGGGCTTTCTGAGTAATTTGCACTATGTGAGAAAAAACAATATTCATCTATATCAGTTTCATATTGAACAATGCTGATGATGCATTGCAGCATGGATAAATTATGCATGTCTTGATTGCAAAATCTTCTTCAGAAACAAAGGTTTTCACGAGTTAAATCTCACCATAAGTTGCCATTCAAATGCAATTGATATCAAGAGTTGATTTATTACTGGTTGAATAGTTAATAGATAACATCATCATTTTGTAATAGAAATAATAGATGGATTCTTGATATCAAGATCTCATTTTTTTAATCAATGTTGAATGATATCTTTAAATGTATTTTAACATGTTACATTTGTTATTTCTGATATCAAAAATATGTATTTTGGATGTCAGTAACTATGAGAGTAATTTCAGAGAATAAATATGTCCGGCATACTCACTTCATTCATGTTTTTCTGAAGAGCGAGACACGATCCCATCCTGTCAATTGAACCTGGTGAAAATACAATTACAGATATCAATAATTCATATTATTGCAAGTGATGACACCATTGCTGATGTCAAGAATTCACATTTATAATCATATAAACTGAAATATCCTGAAAATGAATAAAAGTCAAAATGGTTTGCCACAGACCATATACTTTTCACATGAATCACTGACATTATATTACTTTATTTGACGTACTGTACAAAAGCAACACTTTGAAAAGACTGTGACATTCAGAGTCATATCAGAAAATTAATCCTACAAAAAATGACACAAGTTTTAATAAATGTTGAAGCATGTGCATCTTCAGTTGTTCGGAGTTTCTGATGATACAGCTAACTGTGATACGCACGCGGTGACTCAAACTGTACTCATCTTCTGTTTTTTGCGCAATAAAGCTACTACAACCAAATTCAGAAGGGAATTTCCTCAGAAAGCCTGTCACAGACGTCCGAGAGCGGCGTACAGACACACAAAGCCTTTCCCAAACTCATTGTGTATAAAAATGTCACCCCATTTGTTTCCTGTAAGTGCATTATTATTTATTTCCGCTGCTTGCACCGGTCCAACGTCTATAAATATATTTGGTTCCATTTTGCAGCACTTGAGGCGTTTTACATGCGGTAAGTGGCCGGAATGTGCAATTATTACCTGACATAATCCAAAAATGACACTCAGACAGTTGCAACATGTGGGACTAATCCGTCTTAAGACCACGATTAATCTGAAGCTGAAAAAAGTGAAACAAAAGTCTTAAAGCAGTTTCATTCAAACAGTGTAAATGGTTTGCCAAACATGCGGCCCACACTGTCTGTTGCTGGGCGTGTGTTTGCGAAAGAGTTACACATCAACATTTGTGAACCGTGTCTGATACTACAGTAACTACAGTGTAAATAAAAGCCAAGTCTGACATACCTCGAAGGTGACAGAGAACTGACAATTACATTTAGCCAATAGTAATGGTAAAAACACTCTTTATTATACCTTCACACTGAGAAATGTGAAACAATTCTTTATTATATTGTTCTAACACATTTTTCTTAATATTGGTCTAATCAAAAATCATGGTTTCCGATTTGAAGCGGTTTTGTTCAGCTTCTCTACAACAATAAGGGAATAACAGTTCTGTCTTAAGTGAAATTTCTTCTTTCAAATTATAGGGAAGTTAAATTGGTCAAAAGTAATACTGACATCTGCACCTTTTATTCAAATATCATCATAAATGTGTTCCAGATTTTGAAGTCATATCGAGTAGTTTTGCATGTAGTTTTATTTGTGATAATAACGCAATGAAACGACAAATATTTGGACATAATTTTGGTCCAGGCTGTCAAACAAAGACCAATGGAGAGAACCAATGAAATATTAAAAACTGATCGTGTTGTAGTCAATGTTTTCTGTCTAACCCTATCTTATTTTTTTCATTATTTTTTTTTGCAAGTTAAAACTAAATCTGTAACTATTTTTACCAAATAGTTTCATAATATTTAAAATATTTAAAACGTAAAAAATATTTTCCTCATATTTTGATCGTTTTTTGAAAGGGTATTACATACATACATATACACACACACACACACATATATATATATATATATACATATATATATATATATATATATATATATATATATATATATATATATATATATATATATATTATACACACACACATACATACATACATACATACATTCATGCACACCTATACATACATATACATATATATATATATATATATATATATATACACATATACACATACATAGACATATATATCTTGGATATCATAACTGTGTAGATATCGTAACTGTGTGTAGACAGACAGTCTGTTGTTTTGCAACAAATGAAAGCAATTTACAACCTGCCTTCGCAGAAAAATCTACAATTAGATGAACTACAGCTATTACGGAGAGCAAAATCCAGCTCATTTACATAAGAAAGGCTGAAGAGGGATGGGGCGTCTGTGGAGACCTTTCATTTACTGGTGTAATAGTTACGGGAGAGGCACATTAAAGCTCAGAGTAATGACAGGAGAGATGCTAATAGATTGGCTGCGAGAACAGGAATCCTCAGATTGGTATGTGTCTGAATCAGGTGAGACTCAATGTCGACATGCGCTGAGTCACTCTCATAAATGTGTTTTTATAGAGCCAGCCTCAGGACGTGTTGCATTAGCCCCATACAAGCAAATCAATCAGTGCTATCTCAAACTAAAGCAGTTCCCATCACTTTTTATTTGGCTTTGACTTTTAGGAAGCCGTTTCTGTGTGCTGGTAGACTGAGCGGAGGACTGAAGAAAACCCATGTTGATTTAATAACAGGCTCTGACACAATCCCATTGAAGTTAAACCGAGATGTCAACATGCTAACAAAGGAAACACTAGTTGGGTTAAACACTTGACATTGGTCTAGACATGTGAGGAAGAGCACCTGACAAACAACAACATCCACGGCGGACAAGGGAAACGTGTGGACCGTCTCACTGCGGATGAACATGCGCTCGAGTTTCTGTTCTTGAGACATGAGGAACACGACACACATGTGACTGGAGAACTTCACAAAACCTCAAATCTCACATAATGCAGATCTGACTGAGTCAAAATCATGTGGCAATGAGCTTTAGCACAACAAGTGTGGCAAGATAATCACATTTACTGTTAAACCTCAAAACAATACGCAGAAAACAGCAGGGCAGACAGTGTTTATGAAACCAGAACTGATTTATGGGAATACGTGGATTATTCTTAGGAAATTAGAGCCCTGTGAAATCCAAATAAATAATAAAATTCAATTTCTAAGTTCCAAAATGTTAAATTACATTTTTATGAATAAAAAAAGCATGTCTAATTAATTAAAATCATGAAACTTATACAATTCAACAACTTTTTAAAAGTCTAACAAAAATTATATGTTTAAGGTCCCATGAAATACGTTTTCCTGTCAAATTCTGTTTGATTTACTTATTTAATTTCTATTTTAAGATTTCTGGATTCAATTTAATTTTAATTGAATACGTTTTTTAAATCTGTTTTTATTTTTACATTTTTCTGCCACTCAAATCAAGCCATACAACTGTTACTGTTACGAACAGAGATCGTGTGCGATGCGGCTCAAGGAAGCAGCAGGATTAACTCAAACAGATTTTAATATAAAAGAAAACCAAAACACTATTAATAACAAAACAGCAAAACTTCAGCGATATGGACCATCCACACACACTTGAACATCCACATACTTCAACAACCAACAAAGACAAGGGAAACACAAGAGGGTTTTACGCACAAGGGAATGACGAACACCTGGGTAGACTAACAAAGAAAGTGATTGACAAGACAGGTGCCGGAAGGGCACAGGAAGATACACAAAAGGAACATGACACACCTGACAGGAAGTAACAACTAACCTTACACACATGAAGGGAAATATTGACACAACAGAGAAGTGACAAATGACCTTACACACAGGAAGTGCACAGGTGACACAACAAACAAGACTTAGGATAACATTTACGGACAGATACTCGGACAAGGTACCAGAAGTGAAGACAAAGTTGATTAACTCAAGATTATCACAGGAATGAACAGGCAAAGGCTGAGGATGATGGTTCTGGCTGAGTGCTGCTGAAGGAAGTGGTGCTGAAGTGCGATGGGTCCAGGTGAGTCGTGGATAGAGGGCTTGGGCGACGAATGATTAGGGAAGACTTGACATGAGGAAACAGCGAACGAGGACCACAGAGATTTGAGTGCAGTCAACATGGTCGGACAGTGCACTGTTGTGAGAGGTGGGTATATGTAGTGGAGATGAGGAACAGGTGTGTGTGATCAGAACTCAGGTGACCCTGAACGTGGGCATGTTGGGTGTTGGAGCGTTGTGTATCCGTGACAACAACATTAATTTAACTTAACTTTTAATTATATGATATGGTCAAAGTGCTTCACAACCAAGTTATATCACTAGTTAAAACATGGAGAATTTTTTTTTATTGCTTAAAAAAATTAGTTTTAAGAATAATTATTATTATTACATTGGGATGTAGCTAAATTGTACTGTAGAACAATAACATATTTCTGTAATATAAAAGATCATGTTGACTACTTGTGTTGCACAATTGCAAGGTTACAGTCACAATTCTCTCAGAATTGTGAGACATAAACTTGCAATTCTGAGAGAAAAGTAAGAAATGCCTGTTACATTTTCTGTGGTGGAATCAAAACTCCTTCTTTGAAACGGTTTAGAAATCGGACATTTCTTTACCATGGAAAGCTACTTTGAAAACTTTTAGCTCAATATTTGTGAAATCAACTGGTTTGTATTAATTAATTTGTGTTGCAAAAATCATTAGTTATTATTTCAAGGGCTGCTTAAACAGAATTATGTTCAACTGAAAACAGAAACCTTTAATTAATTTTGGCCATTTATTTACATGACAATAGTGTTCTGTTAGCCTGAGAACACAGAATTTGTATTTGTAATAGAGAAATTTGTACAGAGTCTCTGCTTCCCGAACAATGGTAGGAAGACTGTTTCAAAGGTTTAGGTGCTAAATTGGAAGAGATCAATTGCCAGCAGTTGATTTTGATATTCTAGGTATTATCAACTGAGCAAAAGTTTGGGATTGCAATAAACTTGAAGAACTATGATGCAGTGAGAGCTCACTCAAGTACAGGGGAGCTAAACCATGTAATGCTTTGTACGTATTTAGTACATTTTTTAAAATATATTTCGTGTTTAATGCAGTGTTGACAGAACTGGCCTAATATGGTCATGCTTCCTGGTTTTGGACAAGCTAGAGATTGTTTATTAAGCGTGCAGCGCAACCACTTAGTAGAGTATTACAATAATCAAGCCTTGAGCTCATGAACGAAAAACGAACTTTTCTGCACGTAGCATCTTTATGGTGTCTCAAAAAGATTATCAAAAATAAATTCACACAATTTGCTCAGGGATCTGGCTTTGATTTCCAAATTATTTTGTACAATGTATATGTTCTATAAAATACAAACTGTTTAATTCAGTACATTTCTTTTAAAGTAATCTCAAACTTCTATAACATTTATTATACTTTAATGTTTTTGCTTTTACTTTTGTAATACCGTGTCTTTAAAAAGAAACCTGAGGTCTGTGTTCCTGAATTAACATAATTTCACTTCAGCTCTGTGCTGGGTGACAGTTAACAGGTTAAAGACACGAGGAACATAACAAGCAGTTAAAGTTTATTGATCATAATTTGATATAGAGCCAGCAATGTTCACCGTAGTCTAGATTAGTAAACTAGAGGAGAGGTAAATGCAGAAAGAAGAGCAAAAGCGTTGTTGTTGTTGTTACAGTAAGTGCTTTGTTTGTGGTTGTGGATTAGTGAAGTGTTTGCTAAAGAGGTGTGATGGTGTCAGCAGATCGGGTAGAGTTGGGCTGCGAAATCACTCATTCTCTTGAGTAGATACTTACTTTGAATAAGTACTTTGCAACCACTAAAAGAGTATGTTCTATACAGTATGAATGTGTGTGTTCTGCATTTGGCAGACGCTTTTATCCAAAGCGACTTACATTACATTCAAGAAACACCTTGACATTCTAATCAGTTCTTGCTTTCCCTGGGAATCGAACCCATGACCTTCATCATGTGATCTACTAGCGTCAGTTACAGTCACTGTCATTCATAAATCTTCTCCTGCGGCCTCATGGGATAGTAAAGTGTACATTGTATGCACACGTCAGAATCTCACTGGTAGAAGTAGGTCACCCAAAATATAAAAATGCTGGTTTCCATGACTGGTTCCATGTTTTGTGATGGTTGATCAAGAGTCCCTTCTTTGTCCTGAGCAGTTAAACTTTCCTGCAACTTTCCTGCAACTCAAACAGTAGAGTGTGGAGCACTTGCAATGCCAAGGTCATGGGTTCAAATCCCAGGGAAAGCAAGAACTGATTAGCATGTCAAATTTGCAAAGTTGCTTGGATAAAAGCGTCTGCCAAATGCATAAATGTGAATGTAAACTGCCCACTGTTCTTCAGGGTGTTCTCTAGGTTCTTCTGATTCTCCAGCACTTTCTGTATATTTTAACCCTTTCCAGCAGAGACTATACGATTTTGAGATCCTTCTTTTCACACTGAGGACAATTGAGCGACTCAAACACAACTGTTACAGTAATCAGGAGAGATGGATGGGATCCAACAGGACCACAAGCTGGATTCAAACTCTGGCCAATCAGTATTCAATATCTGTTTTTCATTGGAAAAATCTGCCAATATGCATTCATCACCATTATGGTTGCATGAGTCCTACATTGAGTCATGCAAAGAATAAAATGTTCCCTATAACCTGTTGACTGTGACTGTGGATCTGAACTTCAATGGTTGTATTTCGGGAGTGCTTTGGCATATCGACCCTGGGTTGGACTTTCAAAACATGTTCCTCATTGTGTGTTTTATTATGTTTACAAGCAGTCCAGTCCTGTTTTGGGAAAACATTATGACATTAAACATTAGTGTTCGGTGTTTTACAGAAAAAATATTGTTCTTTGGCCCAAAGCACAAGAGTGCTGACTGTAAATAAAGTGGAGCAGTTCAGTGAAATTTTGACATTTTTACACTCAGAACAATTTCAATGTCATTTTTCCAGTTGTTACATGATTTATTACAAGGCAAGCAGAAATTTGGTGGTACTACCGGAGTTTAGTCTATTTTCCACCATTTTCATTTTCAATATGGTAAAATTAGATCCAACTAATGAGTTTCCAAACATGTCATTATAAAGCAAGGAAATAAGAGGTGTGTCTTTATTATTGAGATATGTTAGCATTTCAATTTCAAAAATAGATGTGTACAGGTAATAAAAATGAATACATGATTTATGTGACAAAGCTCTGAAATGTCAATATGAGTGACCTACAGATCACACCTTTACTAGATAATAATACAGAATATTCTTTGAACAAAATGGGAAGAATTGGCAAACCAGGAGGAGTAAAGACACCTTATACAACCTGAAAGAGAACACACACACAGTATCTTTCTCTCTCTCTCACACACACACACACACACACACACACACACACACACACACACACACACACACACACACACACACACACACACACACACACACACACACAATCTTTCTCTCTCTCTCCCCCTCCACACATACACACACATTCACACATGCACGCACACACACACTCTCTCTCTCTCTCTCTCTCTCTCTCTCTCTCACGCATGTGCGGACGCACACACACACACACACACACACATCAAGAAACCAAAAAACCAATGTTACAAACTCACACGCATACACACATTCTCTCACACACACATCCTTACACAATCATGACAACAGTTCTCCATCTCTGTGTCTGAGATGAGTGTCAGTGTTGATGGTCTGATATCACACTCATCATCAGCGTCTGCTCTCGCTGTTGCATGAGTGAAGTAAGCTGAGGTAAATGATATTTTGTCTGTGTGCGTCGTCTTTTGATTGTGGGGTCTTTGATGTGGACGGAAGTGTTTTGGACACAGAAGCCGAGGGGGGGAAGAGACGATGTGTGACAACACTGCCAATTTAGACTACAGGTGTGCCTGTGCGCTCGGGGAAGACAGCGACTTCAAAAACACCTCTTCCTCTTAGGATGAAAGAGGGCTTCGTTCTAATTGTACAGCAAAGAGAAGACAAAACAAATAAAGGAAAGATAACTTTCTAGTGGCTCTTTTATTCAGCTTGTCCTTATAACCACAACACAAGTTCATCAAATCTACGGCTATGAGCAAAAGGCTCTTTGCTTTTCCTCTGATCATTCACAAACCCAGAAAAGATTCATGGATATATAAAATAAAAACATGAATATGTCCACATAATAAACTATAATTAATATGTGATGTACTGATTGATAAGATTGTTTAAGAAATTAACAAAAAATGTTGCACGTTGCCCAATATCTGTTGAGAGCATGGGTTTGTGGAGTTGCACCACCCGGATCAACAGCAGTGCTAATATCTGCACCCAGACGGCCAAACACATATTTGCTTCATTCATGAATTATATGAATCATTTGATGAAGACAATGCAAACAGTCAGTTGAGCAAGAGGCCAGACAGATGTTTGTGGAAACACTGCCATGGTTCGGCTGAAAGAAATCAACTTGTCATTAAGACAGATGTTAGAATATATATTGACAACCAAGATGAAGAACTTCATGGCTGTGAAAATATCAATGTGAAAAAACCATAAACTCTGATTTTATCTGAGGCGTTTCAGCATGTTTTCCATACACTGATGCCCTACAATATGTAAGCTTTACACTCCTTACGTATAGTCATAGAGCATTTGTCTTTCACAAGACTTCCTGAATGGATGATCGTTTGATGAATATTGTTTAAAAGCGTTGAACTTTACATATGTAGAATCGACAGGTTGCAAAACAGTGCAAAAAGCACAGAATGCGTCTTCTATCACTCAGAAAGAATGCTAAACGAAAACATCGCCAAACAGATGGCTTTTATAACTCGCAGAATGAATTAGGACAAAAAAGCACAAATCTATTCATCCATACCGTAATATTCAAGTTTTGCACGTTGTACTGGAAATGACTACAATGCCAAGCTGTAAAACGAGACGTCCCTTCCCCCCCGTGAGTCCCCAAGTCAACTGACCCTTTATCAGATCCATGATGTCTTTCTGACTCACGCCTCATGGCTGGAAATAGTTTCGGGGAGCGGAACCAAATGGTCCGGTAACATGTTTTGGGACTTTCCAGCTTTCTGATCTTTTCATTCTTTATAGATTGATCCACCAACGAATGGAGAGAAAGGACAAGCTCTAACGAAAAACCGCAATCTTGCAATGTTCCAAATAAGTTGCTTTCTACAGAACAGCCCCCCCCCCCCCCCCCCCCCCCCCCGCACAAAAGAAAGCAACGGAAGCTCAAATCTGATTGTCTTGTTTATGCTATTTCCGGGAGTCCGAGTTCACATGATTTTACCAGGGAACAAAGTCATGTTTACAAGCTGCCATGCTGCTGAATCCTGGAGAAACTACCCGCTGGACTTGATAAAGTTTTCCAGATTCACGGCTTAGAATACTTGAAAGACATTCAGAGCTTTATTTGACAGAGCTATATTTAAGTGCCCTCAACTCAATTTTTGATGGAATTTAAGTTGAAATTACTTAAACATCAAAGTTGATTGAACTTAAAAGTTCATTTTAGAGTGTGGAGCTGATTATGTGATGCAAACATCAAAGTGTATTAGTTTGCAAATCATAAGTGTGTTAGCACAACAATATTTGACAAGGAATCGTGCAAAAATAAGTATTTAGTAATCAATAATCTGCCTCTGTAATCATAACTTTTGTGAAAAGGAATAACAGTTGTTGGTGTTTTACCACCACTAGTGTTCATAACAGCTGGAAACTGTTGTGAATTGTATGTGTTTGGAGATTTGCAAGTTTTTCCAATGAACCTGTGCCGACAATTCCAGATTTACCAACCTCTACATTGCTAAAAGTTATGGTTCCAATAGGGTTTTTTGCAGATACGATATTTTGGTTCCCGCAAAGAACCTTTCAGTGATCAGTTCTTAGAAGAGCTGTATTTTTATAAGTGTAAAGCACAGTTTAATAATCTGAAGAAACATCCATGGATGTTAAAGGTTCTTCATGGAACCATATAGATAAAGAACCTTTATTTTGAATAAATGGCACATGAAGAGATAACTATTCTTGGATGTTTCAGATGTGTATTTGTATGTGTTTGAAGATTTGCAAAAATCTAGGTAAATGCAAGTTTTTCCAATGAACCTGTGCTGTTAATTCCAGATTTATCAAACTCTACATTGCTAAAAAATAATGGTTCCAATACTGTTTTTTGCAGATAAGATATTTTGGTTCCCACAAAGAACCTTTCAGTGATCAGTTCTTAGAAGAGCTGTATTTTTTATAAGCACAGTTTAATAATCTGAAGAACCTTTTTCCTTTTGTTCTTCCAGAAATGTTAAAGATTCTTCATGGAACCGTATAGATAAAGCCAATAAGGAACCTTTATTTTGAATAAATGGCACATGAAGAGATAACTACGGTTGGGTGTTTCAGATGTGTATCTAAGCAAATGGTTCTTGTCCAGAACGAACAGAAATACAGATTTTATGTAATCAAATGCAATGCACTACTGAGTCTTGAAAACAATCCTTTTACATCACGCTGTTGCCCGGAGCATTACTCTTCAGTTATCATCTGTTACACACGGATCGTAAAGTTGTGGTTTTCAACCTGCCACGGCTCATCAAAGATTCACAAATCATTGAATAGGTAATCAAGCAGTGCAGCTTAGCATTATGCAGATGAAGTGACATCATTAATTTGTCCCGAGCCTTAGGAAAAGAGCCTGATCTGATGGAAGTCGCAGCCCACCGCAGCTCAGGATAACAGGGTTCCTACACCGCTTTCCATTTCCCACATCAATAAAGAGGCAAGTGTGGTTTCTCAGATGCCTTTAATCACGGGTGTTTCTTTCATTTACGTGCCCCGCCACCCCACTAATACGCACACAGACTCTCTCAACACTACATTTCCTTCCCTACCTGTTCCCTTCTCCCTTCCTCCCTCCCAAGCCTGGTTCTGGGTGGTCTCGGCTCCTGGTTCTTGGCAGCGAGTTTTCTGGGGGTAGTTACAGGACTTCCTCCTCGGCCTCGCAGCTTCCTGTGGCATTACGCTTCAAAAGGCCTCACAACACCCACACATGAGATGCACACAAGGGATGTTTCTTCCGTCAACGTTTGGGGTTAACCGCGACTCCTCAGCACGCCCCGTCCCCTGCAAATCTGTGGGCCGCCATTGCAGCCCTGCACACACAGCGGTCACAGGACGGCCGGTAACCAGACACACACGTAGCCTCTGCGTCTAATGCTAATGCCTTTCATTTTGTTTCCCTTTCTGTTTGTGCTCCTGTTTTAGCTCCAACAGCACTTATAAAACCTTATTGAAGGCCAGTGACTGAATATATTCTATACCTATTGAGAAAGACAAGGACACAAGGACAAAAAGTGATAACCTATAAATAACATCTAAATAAACTGGTTTTATTCAAGTCAAAAATTATACTTAATATTGCTGAATCAACCTAAACCTTCATTTATACCAACAAAAACAATTTTTCCTCCAAAGTTTTCTCAACAAACGTATCAAAGTCTGCAATTGGAAGTTAGATCTTATATAAACACACACATTTATCATCAATTTCATGCATTTTGTCATTCATATTTTATACCTTATATGTCTATGTTTAATAAACTACCAGTTAAAAGTCTCCAGTGTGAAATAATCCTTCAGAAATCCTTCTAATAAAATGATTTGCTGCTCAAGAAACATTTCTGATATTATCAGTGTTGAATGAAATTAATTTTATTCAGAATTTTATTCAATTGAATAAAAGTGACAGAAAGACTTTTATAATGTTACAAAAGTCTAATGCTCTAAAATTATATTTCAAATAAATCTTTCTTTTCATCAAAGAGTCCAGAGACTTGAATAAATAAATAGTATGTATGATTTACATAACTATTTTCAACACTGATAATAATCATAAATGTTTCTTGAGCATCGAATCATCATATTAGAAGGATTTCCTAAGGATAATGTGACACTGAAGACTGAAATTTCAGCTTTGATCGCAGGAATAAATTACACTTTACAATATTCACAAACAAAACAGCTGCTTTATTATGATATTTAACAATATTACTGTTTTTTCTGTATATAATGATCCAATAAATGCAGCTTTGGTGAGTATAAGACGCTTCTTTCAAAAACGTTAATACATCTTAATAACTTAATTTACCTCCAAAAAAATGCATGACATTTTGGCAATTCTCCATCACATTGTCAGTGAAACAGGTTTGTGTTTGGACAGCTCTGCTTTATGTGTCATAGAACACGTTAGCGTCAATAGTCACATTGCAGCTTTTTTTGTGTGCATTATGCATTATGATGCATCACATGTGAGGTATGTCTGGAGGATGACCAGTTTTTGGCTGGACAAGGTGTGTAAGAATGATGTCTCGCTATATTTGACTACAGATCTTAAACCATAGGGATAAAAGTGTTAGCGGATTGTTTACCTGCTGCTGTAATGTGCCGGCTAACAGACTGTTATATGTTACTTACTGAGTCATAGTTTTCTAAGAAAAAAACTTCCTCTTTTCTGCAAGCCGAGGGAAGGACTGAGGGGCTTGTGGGAAGAATATCATAAAGACAATCTATTTGAGGAGCTGAAGCGACTGTGATGTCATAAGGCATGAGTGTAGTTCCTTCTTTTTCACACGCACAGACACCTAGTTTAAGTGTCTACACACTAATAACTAACCATGCTATGAAAGAGTGCGTAAGTGCGTTTGACGAAAGAAATTACCCTTCGTCGTCACAGTACATGTCAAATTTGCATTGCTATGCCAGTATGACTTTATACAGTCTATAGATTCTTCCAGATCTGAAAGCACAGCAAAAAACCCTCCAATGTCATTATAGGTTTAAATAAAATGTGAAGTGAAAGTGTGAGAAAGTGAATTTTGAGATTTGTCCAGGCATCACACTGCAGAAAAGTAACTGCGTTTGTGGTTTGATTTGAGGAAGTGAGACTCATTGTTTGTCATTGGAGATTTGACAGGGAAATGTTTTTCTGCTGAATTCAGATGTTTAGATGTGAATTGGGTTATGTATTTCCCATCAATGTTCTCTGTGTTTTCTTTAGAATTGTAAAGGAGACACGCAAAACTCTGTAACATTGAATTATTAAAAATTATAGGAATTATTAGGAAATGATAGATGGATTGAATGTTATTCAAAATATCATTCTTGTAACCTGTATTTGACTCATGTTTTTCAGTGCATTTTTTTGAGACATTCTTAAAAAAAGATCAATTATAAATAGACATTGTTATTTATGAATAAACTTCCCACAAGTGAAAAATTTTTGCTTCCCAAAATTATATAAGGGTGCGGGCTATATCACACATTTTTTACACGTAATAATATTTCAATATATTTGTTTCGTCCCTAAGGATGTAAGGTTTTTTTGCAATATTTTCTTTCTGTTTTTCTTTCTTGCGAGGGTTGTTGTCTCTGGCGTTTGTACTGTCACTCTGACAGCTGGCACCGATAGGCTGTCTGACCTGTCAATCATGCAAGAAGACGTGATTGGCTGTGCTGCCATGAGGGCGGGCTCTTCTCATCTCATCCGATGATCAACACCTGTAGAATCGCTTCTTAAGGGACGAGCTGCTGCACAGCGGGAGAGACTGCTTTTTCTTTTTCTTCTGATTCTGACTTGTGTTTGTTTTCTTATTGTTTGAATTTCGCACACAAGCACTGTGTACCGAGCCTGAACAGTTATAATTGACGTCATGCAACATTCGAAATTCGAAATGTCAACTTACACAAAAAAGTTCATCAATCTATGGGAGCGGGTTATATAGAGGTGCGGATTATGCCAACGATTTTTTTACATAAAACCCCGAAACCTGCAGGCTATATGAGGGTGCGTCTGCAGGTTATATGCGGGAAAATACGGATGTGTTTTTTTTTTTTTTTTTTTTTTTTAATTAATACTACACCCAGTATAGGTCATACCGAATTTGACCCCCATTCACTAATAGTCCATCTTTAGGGAAAGATGTGTAGGCACCTGTCAGAACGTTTTCTGTGCATGTTAACAGGTCTCTTATTAATATTATGCAACTCCAAATTAATAATGAATGAAACCCAGTGACCAGGAGGTTCATATACCTCATATTGGCGACTATTAGTATTATTAAGAGGAACCTGCTCTGAAGAATCAAACGAGACAATACAGTTCTCGAGAAAACAGTTGGCTTCAGATATTGTGAGCTGAATAAATCGTGCTTATCATACCATCTTTCCCTTTTCCATTGCCGTCGGGTCTAGGATTGCGTTGGCCCTCTTAATAATGACTAAACTCATGACTGAGTCATTCAGGTACTGATTCAATTCTGTTCTCGTTTCTGATGGACTTTTTGAGTTAGGTATTTAGCAAGAGCTCTGTGAAGTGTCTGACGCTGATGATGAACTTGCAAAATTGATGTGATCTGTCTAAGAAAGGCAATAGAAATGTTGCTGGAGGCTGTTTTCACAGATGGTGATTGGTATTGAGAAATCTCTGAAAGTTGGTTGATTAGCTGTTACCCAACACACCAGTAACACACAAGGGAACTGAGAGATTGAGGTTACTGTCGACACTGCAGCCCTTCCACAAACTCAAAACATTATTTATTTATTTATTTATTTAATGTTTTATTTGTATAGGAACAGATGCAATAAACATAGACAAAACTGGGACAACGGCCATCCGACGCATGCATCAAGCTAATTGTAGCTCAAGCTAATTTGCAACATTTGGCCCAAGCCAAAAAAAACATCACTCATCTGATCTCACACACCACACGTCCAGACACTCTTTTCACAAACTCATGTGTGTTCTTGCAACATCCTGAATTTATTCACTGAGAACCTATTTCATTATCTATCTATCTATCTATCTATCTATCTATCTATCTATCTATCTATCTATCTATCTATCTATCTATCTATCTATCTATCTATCTATCTATCTATCTATCTATCTATCTATCTATCTATCTATCTATCTATCTATCTGTCTATCAGTCTGTCTGTCTGTCGTTTACACACACACACAGACAGATTGTTAACACATTATAGTCCTTCACGTCTATTGCGATCCCAAAATACTGACCAGTTTATAATACCTAGAATATCAAAGCCAACTGGTGGCGGTCGATCCTTTTCCTATTTAGCTCCTAAACTCTGGAACAGTCTTCCTAATACAGTTCACTCTGTCAGTTTAAATCTAGACTACAAACACAAACTCTCTTCAACCTGGCATACACATAAATCATGTAAAATGATTGTTAGGCTGCATAATTTAGGTCAGCCGGAACCGGGAACATTCCCATACCATCTGAGGTACTCGATACATCAGAAGAAGAATGGCATCTACGCTGATATTATTCTCTGTTTATTCCGAGGTAATCGTGGTCAGCCGTATCCGGGCCGTGTCCAGATCAGATGAAGGACTTGCACCTGGACACGAGCACAGCACTGCCCTGAAGTGTCTGCGGAGACCGTGACTCTACTAGACCCTCCCCTGTGAAGATCATGAACCCATCTCCAATTGGACCAAATTAGACTTAATATTGGACTTGAATTGTTATCAATATAATAATCAAACTATCAATCAATCAAATTAAAATTAATAATCAAAACTTAACACTTAATATTTATCTCTTATATTAATTTGCCTGCTCTTTTAAGGCTGCCGTTCAGCCAAACAAACTTTGTTTATAATGTTTTCATGTGACCACTGTAAAGCTGCTTTGAAACAATCTGTATTGTAAAAAGAGCTATATAAGTAAAAAAAAAAAAAAAAAAAAAAAAAAAAAATATATATATATATATATATATATATATATATATTGAGTATACACAATCTGTCTATCCATCTATCAGTCTTTATTTTTTATACATTCACATTCATGCACAAAAACCTTATCTGTCTCATTCACACACACAGGCATGGAAGCACACACCCACACACACACTTTAGTGTCTATGGAGTTTCTGCAGTGTTTTTGCTACAGTTTTCTCCTGACTCTAGTGAGAGCGTCTCCATTCACTGTTTTATTTGTCTCGACCAAGTTCTCTGATTCAATTAGACTAGTGTGACTAAAAAGGAGGCAAAAGATAACAGTTATAGAGTTACTCGTTGAGTTTAAATTTCCTTTATTAGTTTCTCAGCTCTAATTAAGCATTGAGTCCTGAAGATGGCCGGTGAAACAGATATGGATGTCTAATAAGCTTACACTGTCTTCCTCTCAGCTTACAAGCCTCTTTTTCAACGAAGACCAGCCTTCCATGTCAGCTGAGGAGACGACACAATACCAATGAACATGGCAGGTCTCCAGTGAAACTCTCTTCAGAAATCTTTGCACTTTCTTTCCCCCTAAACTAGTAAAGACAACACTGTAAAAATTCTTTATCAGTTTTGTCTTGTTTTTCTTCTTTAAGCCCACAAGCCCTGAGGAAAACTGTAAAACATAAAGATAAAAAAAATTATCCAGTGGAATAACAAAAAATGTAAATAATTATGATAGATCTTTGAAAAAACGTTACAGCATCTTAAGCTCAATTGAGCTCCTTCTTGCAAAAAATAAGATGTTTATGAAAAACCTCAGCCAGGATTCAGGCTCCATCACTGCAGAAAAATTGCAAATGACTTACTTCTAGCTTCTGATCAAGGTTTTATCTGAATACTAGATTGAGAACCTATTGTAAGTGTTAATGATCTTATTATTATTCTTCCACTCTGGAAGTCAATGGCAGCCCCCTAACAACCCTTTGTGGGAAAATCACACCTGAAAGCAGATAAAAAGGATAGAAGTCTACTTTGGCCCCGTCCACACGGAGATCCACACGGATCACTGCATCCGCATACATTTCTTATCGGATTGGCGTTGCGTCCACACGCATTCGGCGATTTGGGAGACTGAATCCGCTCTCTTTTTATACCGGGTCCTAAAGTGGATAGATCTGAATCCGACACCCTTGCGGTATCGTGTGGACGGCCAATCCGTATATTTTTTTGTTTACCGATGATGTCATCACATCACGTGTCGACTGCATCACAGTAACAGCAACAGTGTTACCAGATTGGACCGAAGATTTCCAGCCCAACTACAGCTTAAAACCCTCCCATTTAAAAAAATACCAGCCCAAAGTGCGTACTCTGATAAATAATGAAAAATGTTGAGCGATTTTATGCATCAAAAACAAGCCCAAATTTTATCAACCAGCCCAATGCATTTTTCCCGGTCGGACGTGACAAAAAGGTAAATAGCAATCTGGCAACACTGAACAGCAACAACAATGCGCATGCTCAAAGTCTTCTTCTCTGTCTATAGTATATATCTGTGGCAGAATTACAGCACCCCATACTGGTCTGGCATATAAACTACACCGGATTCAGTCGGTTTCAGTGGTATCATGTGGACGCTGATATTTTTTTTTTAACGAGGAAAAAAAAGATTGGATAAGGAACGCGCCGGCATCGTGTGGACGTGGCCTTTGTCTTTGCATTACGTGTCTCTGTGTGCCACACTAAGCATGGTCAACAGAAAGAGGAGAAGAGAACTGTCTGAATACTTGAGAACCAAAATTGTGGAAAAATATCGACAATATAAAGGTTGCAAGTCCATCTCTAGATATCTAGATGTTCCTTTGTCCATATTGCGCAACATCATCAAAACATTTGCAACCCATGGCACTGTAGCTATTCTCCCTGGACATGGACGAAAGCGAAAAATTGATGAAAGGTTGCAACACAGTCTGGATGGTGGATAAGCAGTCCTAAACAAGTTCCAACGAAATTCAAGCTATCCTGTAGGCTCAGGGTGCATCAGTGTCAGCGTGAACTATCCATCAACATTTAAATTAAATGAAACGCTATGGCAGGAGACCCAGGAGGAACCACTGCTGACACAGAGACATAAAAAAGCAAGACTACAGTTTGCCAGAATGTACCTGAGTAAGCCAAAATCCTTCTGGGAAAATGTCTAGAGGACAGATGAGACCAAGATAGAGCTTTTTAGTAAAGCATATCATTGTATTCTTTGCCTAAAATGGAATTAGGCGTACAAAGAAAAGAACACAGTACCTACAGTCAAATATGGTGGAGGTTCAAAGGTTTTGAGGTTTTGGGGTTATTTTGCTGCCTCTGGCACTGTGTGCCTTGACTGTGTGCAAGGCATCATGAAATCTGAGGATTACCATAGGATTTAGAGTCACAATATAGGACCCAGTGTCAGAAAGCGAGATTGTGGGTCTTCTTGCAGAACAATGACCCCAAACATAATTCAATAAGCACCCAGAAATAGATGTCAACAAAGCACTGGAGAGTCCATATCTAAATCCTATTGAAAAGGCGCCTTTCCAATATGAGAGATCTGAAGCAGATTGCAAAGGAAGAGTGGTCCAAAATTCCAGGCGAAAGGTGTAAGAAACTTGCTGATGGTTATAGGAAGCGATTGATTTTAGTTATTTTTTCCAAATGGATATGCAACCAAATATTAAGTTAAGGGTGCCAATAATTTTATAAAACCCATTTTTTTGAGTTTTGTGTGAAATTATATGAAATTTGAAAGTTTTGTTCCAATACACACAAAGGGAATGAACATGTGTGAATAGCAAAACATGTGTTAATGCAGTACTTTTCTGTGAGCAATACTTGATTTTCCTGGAAAAATTTCAGGGATGCAAAAAATCTTTGGCCATGACTGTATCTCCACAGTGCTTTAGCGTATTCTACCCAACCATGGTGTGTGTCATGACAAACATGACCTGAGGGTACTGCACAGTTTTTCAAACAGGAAAAATATGAGATATGAAAACTGCCTTTATTTGTTTGCTTGTAAACTCACAATCACCCAATCACATTAACAGTAATGTTTGGCTCCTTAATTGCTGTTTGCTGCTATATTTTTATTTGATTTTATTGTTTCTTTTGATACTTTTACAAAATTACTCGGGTATTCAGGAACATGTATTAAGATGGTTTAGATCAGGGGTGGGCAAACTGTTTGTCTCGCAGGCCACATTGGTTTCTTAAAATTGACAGAGGGGCCGGGGTGAAGGTCGTACCTGTGCATTTACTTATAAGAAATCCTAAAAAACCTGTATAAAGTATAGTTTGGTCTTAAATCACTCGACTGGGACACGTGAAATTACAACAAAACAATATTAATACAATTTAATCGACAGAAAAACCATAATATGCAATGTGACTGAATCTTATATTTGCCTCAGCTCTAGATTGACAATCACAGGCGTCCAATCACAACTGACCTCTGGAAAAAAGGGAACCAACCAATGACGTTTGATGTTACTATTACAAGAGCAAGCCCTGCCCCGTGACTGACAAAAATAAAAGTGCTTGCAAGAGGAAAAACAGCAGCTGAGAGCAGGCGAATGTTCGCGCATGCTCAGATTAGATGTCACGCGCGCGCAAGTGATTAAAATGAGCTCGCGGGTACCCGTATTTACGTGTAGCTCTGTTTTCCGCTCGTGGATGTAATTTACGCGCACGCAAACATCAGTTTTGCGCTCGTTCCTTTTTAGCACGGAATTAACGCCATAAAGGGGGGTGTAGAGGGGTTTGCGACACACGCCTGCTCTCCACCACAGCTTCAGCGCCAGTGCCGCTTGCAGCTGCGACAGAGTGACATTACAGTGAAATGTAAAATTAAGGAGGTTTAATACAGGTTCGGCAAGTTCGGCGGGCCGAATTAAAAAGCCCAACGGGCCGGATATGGCCCGCGGGCCGTAGTTTGCCCACCCCTGGATTAGATGGTACTAATCAGACCATTACCATTTTGTCTCTTTAAGTTAACGTGATTTAAGTTAATGTCAGTAAATTATGGAGTGCCACAAGAGTCTGTTTCAGACCCTCTGCTATTTTCAATATTTCAAGATGCTACCTCTTGGTAGTATTAATATTATTAGTTCCATTAGTTCCTTTCATGGGAACTCGATCTGCGTCAAAGCACTAGGGGAAATACTCTGACGGCAGTAAATATGGCAGGAATATGAATGCAACCAATGCCCCTCTGTCCCCTTCGGGCTTGTTCAGCGACGCCGTAAAAAGTGTTGTTGACAAGTTTCAGGAGGCTTCTCGACAGTAGGCGGCGTTCAGCAAACACCGCCCTTCCCGTGAGACTGCCAGTCGAGACTCGCAGCCTCACAGCTCCTCGCATCGGGCCGCACAAAAGCAGAGTGTTGCTTCTCGTTTACCTCCCGTAAAGCTCGTGAAGTTGGGTCGAAACTATCAGGCCCAGTCTTCTGGCAAACGGACGGATCTGCGGACCGTCCTGGAGGCCAAGAAGGCAAAGAGCAAGCAGCCCTGACACCAGAAGACAGCCGCAACGAGGCAGCACCTCCCGTCGATGGCTCCTGAAGGGAGAGCGCCATGGGAGAGCTGCCCCCTCCAAATAGGGTCCTAAAGCATTCCCCCCGAGTAGTTTCCGGAAACACCAGAGGCCAGCCTCAAGAGGCTGGTTCCCTTAGTAGAGTTCCAGGCCGCATGGTCGCGTCTGCCGGGCGTCTCTCAATGGGTCCTGCGCACGGTAACCTTCGGGTATGCCATTCAGTTCGAGGCTTCACCACCTCGCTTCTCGGGAGTCCTACCGTCACTGGTAGACCCGCAGCAGGCTCTGGTTATGGAACAAAAAGTAAGCACTCTACTGCGGAAGGAGACCACCGAGTATGTACCTCTCGCAGACAGTCAGTCCGGTTTCTACAGCCGGTACTTCATAGTTCCAAAGAAGGATGGAGGGTTGTGGCCCATTCTGGATTTGCGTCTTCTAAATTGCACGGTCAAGCGTCTCAAATTCAAAATGCTGACGCTCAAACAGATCGTGACGCAGATCAGGTCCGAGGACTGGTTCATCACAATTGACCTCAAAGACGCAAACTTCCATATCTCCATCCTTCCACAACACAGGAAGTACCTCCGGTTCGCCTTTGGGGTGAAGGCGTACCAGTATCGGGTACTTCCGTTTGGCCTATCACTCTCGCCCCGCACGTTCACGAAGGTTGTGGATAGTGCGCTGGCCCCTCTACGCTCCCGTGGCATTCATGTCCTGAACTATATAGACGACTGGCTAGTGTTAGCCCAGTCGTCGCAGCTAGCAGCACTTTATCAAGATGATGTGCTTGCACACATGAAGGAGCTGGGGTTAAGGTTGAAAACCAAGAAGAGTGTACTTTCACCTATTCAGAGAACCACTTTCTTGGGAGTCATCTGGGACTCAGAGGCCATGTCTGCTCGGCTATCCCCCGGGCGCATCCAGGCCATTCGTTAAGCCGTCAAGAGCATCAGAATAGGCCAGCTACTCACTGTCAAACACTTTCAGAGAGTGTTGAGGCTCATGGCACGGCGTCCAGCGTCATTCCGCTCGGCTTGCTGTACATGAGACCCCTGCAGGGGTGGCTCAAAACCAGGGGGTTCTCCCCGAGGGGCAACCAGCTACGCACATTCCGGGTCACGAGGCGATGCCTACTCACCCTGAGCATGTGGAAGAATTCCTGGTTCCTGTTGCAAGGCCCAGTGTTGGGAGCGATAGGCCAACGTGTGTCGCTGTTGACAGATGCATCCCTCACGGGCTGGGGAGCGGTCCTGAGGGATCACTCCGCTCAGGGTCTGTGGAGCACTCGACACCAGTCCTGGCACATAAACCTGCTAAAGTTGCTAGCAGTCTACAGAGCGCTGCGTGCGTTCCTCCCGGACCTTCGCGACTGCCATGTCACTGTTTTCACAGTGGTCGCGCATATCAATCACCAGGGGGGCCTACGCTCGCGTCCAATGTACAAGTTGGTGCGGCACGTCCTCCTCTGGGCCCAGGGGAAGCTGCTCTCTCTCAGGGCAGCCTACATCCCTGGAGTCCAGAATGTGGGAGCAGACATCCTGTCGAGATAAGGGCCGAGGCCCGGGGAATGGCGGCTCCACCCCGAAGTGGTGGAGCAGATTTAGAAGAGATACGGCAGGCACAGGTGGACCTGTTTGCCGCCCTCGAAAACTCTCCTTGCCCTCTGTGGTTTTCTCTGACACATCCAGCGCCCCTGGGACGGGATGCCATGGTGCATGCATGGCCGAGGTAATGCCTGTATGCCTTTCCCCTGATCGCGCTGCTCCCTGAGTTCTGGCCAAAGTTCGTCGGGACGGGGTCCATCTCATGCTGGTGGCTCCCCACTGGCCCAGCAGAATCTGGTTCTTGGACTTGGTGTCTCTCCTCGACGGAGTCCTCTGGGAGATTCCGATCAGGAGGGACCTTCTGTCCCAAGCAGAGGGTTGCATTCTCCACCCCCGCCCGGAACAGTTGAAGCTGAAGGTCTGGCCCCTGAGGGGGCCCAGTTCCTTGACGCCGGTCTCTCAACCGAGGTTGTGGAGACCATCCTCCAGTCCAGAGCTCCCTCCACGAGGAAACTTTACGCCTTGAAGTGGAAGGCCTTCACTTCCTGGTGTAGTGAAAGGTAGGTGAACCCAGTAACCTGTCAGATTGGCAAAGTGCTGGAGTTCCTGCAGGAAAGATTCAGGGCAGGGCTGTCCCCTTCCACCCAGAAGGTTTATGTGGCTGCCATAGCGGGTTACCACGTACCTCTGAGTGGGGTGTCCTTGGGTAGGGACCTAGTCACTTGTTTCCTCCGTGGCACATTAAGGCTGAGACATGGGGCACAGACAGGGTACCTGCCAGGGACTTGTCTTTGGTACTCCAAGGCCTGTCCCAGGTACCCTTTGAACCATTAGAGGAGCTCCCTATCAAGCTCCTCTCTCTTAAGACCCTTCTTTTGCTGGCTATCACCTCGCTTAAGAGGGTCGGGGACCTTCAGGCCCTCTCGGTGGCTCCCTCGTGCCTCGAGTTCGTGCCCAGGATGGCGAAAGCCTTTCTCTACCCGAGGCCAGGCTACGTCCGCAAGGTTCCCACTAATGTGGCTCAGTCTATCAGGCTGCAGGCCTTCTGCCCTCCCCCCTTTGACGATTATGAGCAGGAGCACAAGAACAAGGTCTGTCCAGTGCGAGCACTGGACGCCTACGTCTTCAGGACTGCCACCTGGCGTAGGTCGGACCAACTGTTCGTTTGCTTTGGGGCCCCCAAGGGGGCTTCAGCGTCCAAGCAAACCCTAAGCCAATGGACAGTCGAGGCTATCTGTCTGGCTTACGAGTCAGCTGGACATGCCTCCCCCCTGAGGGTCCAGGCCCACTTCACTCGGAGCGTGGCTGCTTCCAAGGCTTTTTTCTGCTGAGTTTCCTTGGCTGATGTCTGTGCTGCGGCTGGCTGGTCCTCGCCGCACACATTCATGAGGTTCTACCAGTTAGACCTTGATTCCGCTCCGGGAACGAGGGTGCTCTCTCAGTGAGCTGGGACACACCAGTAGGCCGGTGTCACTGAGGTGGCATTGGTATTGCGTTCCCCTAGCGCTTTGACGCAGCTCAAGTTCCCATGAAAGGGAACGTCTCAGGTTACGTATGTAACCCTGGTTCTCTGAAGGGGAACGAGACGCTGCCTCTCTGCCTCAGCTCCTTGCGATTCCGGAACCGCTTCAGACATTCTCTAGCTGGAGCTTCCGCGTTTTGACGCGCTCTTATTCTGTTCATGACGTCACTGACCCGCGACGCGCTTTCATCTCTCGTTGGTTGCACACATCTTCACGTGACTGCCGTCAGAGTATTTCCCCTAGCGCTTTGACGCAGCGTCTCATTCCCCTTCAGGGAACCAGGGTTACATACGTAACCTGAGATGTTTCCTTGTAGTACTTGCTTTAATCAGCTCATTGCTTCTGCTTAAATGTATGCATAATATTATCTGACTACATGATTTGTTTTATCTAATTACTCTACATTTATGAAATATGGACATCACTTGCCAGTTGATAATACTTAGAATACCAAAATAAACTTCTGGCAGAAAACCCTTTTAATCTTCTTAGCATTGTTCAGGAAGCAGACACACTCTGATGTCAGTTTAAATCTAGACTAAAAACATATCTCTTTAACCTGGCATACACATAACACATTATACTTTTTTTAAAATTCAAATCATGTAAAATGATTTTAGGCTGTATAATTCAGGTGATGTACTCGTTACATCATAAGAAGAATGGCATCTATGTTGATATTAGTCTCTCTGTTTATCCCGAGGTTACCATAGTCAGCTGTTTTTGAAGATTATTGCAGAATTGTTTTCAAAAGTCATTTTCATAACCTATTTCAAAGCTTATGTTCTCCGGCCACAAAAATGCTGTTTTCGTGAAAATGAACGGCCAGAGCATGGTTATTGTTTTCAGTTGAAAATTTTGTAGTATAAGCGGAACATAAATGAATAACTACTGAAATGAATCAATCAATAACTTACTTAAACTGAACAATAACTTTCTTCTAGAGCTGCTGTTTATTTCCTATCATCACTACCATCACCAATCATCCAGTCGTCAAGCTTTAAACTATCTGTATTGTAAAAAGCGCTAAATAATTGAAGGGGACTTGACTACATGGACACAAGTAATAATAGATCTCTCTGAATTCTAAAGTAAAAACACAAATTTTATGTAAAACTGCTTTGAAACAAAACGTATTGTGAAAAGTGCTATACAAATAAATGTGAAATGAAATAAAACATTTTGGTCCTCAATAATTTTGTTTAGTTTTACTGGAAAACAACACAAAAGATATGCATTCAGAATTTGCTGTGAATAATGTTACCTAGAGCCTGGACTTCAGACATTCACAGACGTGGTCTGTGATGGTGACAGAACATTTGCTCTTTGACTCTTACCTACAGTCTGTGTAACTAAAGATGTCCGTTCTCACAGCCAACACCTCACACACGTACCTCCCATTAAAAATTAAAGGTTCTCACTTACACATAATGATACCCAAATCGCTTTCTCATCAATAAATAGCTGAGCTGAAAGGAGAGAGCAAGAGAGAGAGCAGGAGACAGGGAGATAGAGGTGGGTTTTTTTACCATTGGCCCACAATATGTTATTTTATTTAGGGAGTCCAAGGTGTTTTTTCCTGAATTCAACTAAATAAGCCAAAATCATGGCTAATATTACTTTCAGTTCACTCATGTCCACATCATACATACAATTTTGGACATGGTCCATGTACAGTAGGGGCCAAAATAGATGTCCAACCAAGGCAAATTGACATCTTTATCCTTTATAAATATTCTTAGGGTTCTATTAAGTTTTAATGTGATTTAAGATGAAGATTGCTGAGCATTTTCTCCTTAAAACTACAGTTGACCAAAGATACGCCACTGTTCCCACAAACCTGTTACCAACCCGTCACATGTGGGCGGGGCTTTTGAATTAATTTACTCTTATTTACTCTACTGTTGTACAGTGTTTACAAGCGTTAAGTTGAATGAGTGAATCAGGTATTCTGATCTGCTGTGATTGAGTGGCACCAGGGCTCATTTGCATATTCATAATTTCAAATGAAGCAAGGGTGTCGAGTTGCTTAATTAAGGGATACAATTATAGACTGCAAATGTGTTACATGTGTTACAGATTTTTAAGTCATATTGTGTAGTGCTTGGAGTTGATTGTTTTATTAGTTTTAATAATGAAATATGAGAAATTGAGAGCCAACCAAATATTAATAAGTGATTATGTTGTAGTCAATGTTTGCTTTGTCCTCTCAGCCTTTTGTTTTGCATAGCAAAAATACCAAATAATTTTGCCAGATAAATACCTTAAACAAGTTTAGTGTTTTGTTCTTCCCTAATATAAAAATAAATAAATAATAATATACAAAGATATACATATAATGTTTTCCTCATATGTAATGGTTTAATAAACTTGTAGGATCATTAAAATGAATTTGACCTGAAATTGACCTGTTTATTGCATATTTTGGCAAATATAGATGATCTGGGTTTTCTGTGCAGGGTTTTTACGTTGTATAAATGGACATTTCACATTTCCAGGGTTTTTCAGAAGCAGAATTCGTCATAGTTGAGTAAATATCCATAGTGGCGAATGGAAGATGACAGCAAAAGAAGCACCAAAACTTTTCAAAACTGTGAACCGTACGTTTTGTTTAGTTTTTTACTAAACAAGGTAATATAACCCAAACTATAACTGACACAGTTCCGTTCTGTTTCATGTGTTGTTTAGTTTATAGTCTTAGTCTTTCACTGTCACTATTTGACTGACTTCTAGTCATTCATTAGTTGTCATGGTTTCTCATTGGTTCGCACTTGTTCACTGTTTTGCTGATTGCCTTTATCCAGTTCATTGTGTTCACTCTACTTCTCTGTGTTTATGAAAGTGTTGTGTTATTGTTCATTCTCCCTCACACGTCATATTATAAATGTGCATTAATTTAATAAATAAAGAAGGAAAATATGATAAATACTACTAGATTTGTGAGGTTGACTGAAAATCATCACAGTCTGGGAAAAGGTTATACGTATACTGCAAGAATAGTAAGAGCAGTTACAGTATTCCAAACACAGTACTGTATGTGTTTAGTCAACCTGTGTGTACTTATGGGAAGGAGCTGAAAGTATAGGCAAATATTTAAGAAACATTATGAATGTATGCTTTACCAAACCTTCCACCTCAACTTCGGAATAAATCTCAGAGATATGAAGACTTCAGAGAAATACAAATGCCTGCAGCCTTGGGTAAGAGCAAGCCATAAAAACACACACAATGGGATGTGTTTGCAATAGGGCCATATAAAAAAATCAATCAATCAAATAACAATTAATGGGTACATCATTGGTTACTCAACTGATGTGTTGTGACCCATAAAACTACAATGCAATGAAATAACCATTTATTTGTGCATTGTTAGAATAGTAAAATAGGCTTATAAACTATGTGTATCTATTATTAAAAATTTGACTTGTGTTCCTTTTTGGAGTGGAAATGAGGAAGGCATGAATCTTCATAATCTCCCACAATATATTTAAATACACTACCATTCAAAAGTTTGGTATCAGAAGATTTCCATTTCTGATAAATGCTGTTCTTTTGAAAAAGAATCCTGAAAACTAAAATGTGTCACATTTTCCACAGAAATTTGAAGCAGCACGACTGCTTTCAACATTGATGATAATCAGAAATGTGCCTCATTTATGCTGACATTTATGCATTTTGCACTGATATACTGTTAGTGAATGTAACGGAGTTAAATGTTCAGGGAGGAAGGAGGCGGGAACCGGCAGACATTTAAAGACTTTAATGATGAAAATAAAACATAAATACAAAACGAAAGTAATGGACAAAAGCGTGAGCCCTGCTCACCACATACCCCCAACGCCCTTCGCAGGCCGGGGGGTACTCCCGAGAGTAACTGGGGGTAAGGACAGACGAGGTGAGGGAAAAGGAAACGGAAACAAGAGGAGCGACAGCGACGAGAGAGGGGAGAGAGGAAAAAGAAAGAAAAAAAAAAATCTTGGTCCGATTCCCCGACACGCTGCCTCTCGGTCCTCGACCACCCGAGAGGTTCTTCCTCGCGGTGCCGTGCGATGGCACTGGATGCGGATCCGTGGACGATCTGACACTCCTCTGCCTCCTGGCGGCCGGCGACGATGACTCCTTGCGAGGGCAGCTGGCAGCGAGCCCCCGTTCCCCGCTCCTCCCCGTTCACGGCGGACGGCAGCGGGCTCCGGCGCTCTGGCGAACCGGCGACTCCTCCGCTCCCTCATGGACGGCAGCCTCCCACCTCGACCCAGGAGCACGACAGTGCTCTCCGTCCCACGCGTTCCTTCGGCGCTCCAGCGCCACCACCTCACATCGATCCTCACGTCTTTTCTTGTGCTGCCCGACCTCAGCAGCACCGCGAGCCCTCCCGGCAGCGAGGGCTCTTTGACAGCGTGTCCCTCCGACCTCCCGGGTTTCGGCACCAGTGTAATGGAGTTAAATGTTCAGGGAGGAAGGAGGCGGGAACCGGCAGACATTTAAAGACTTTAATGATGAAAAACATAAATACAAAACGAAAGTAATGGCGGCAGCCCCTTGCGGTCGACTACCGCCCACACAAAACACAACATAAATCCAGGCCTGGTCCTCTCTCGCTTTCACTGTCGTCGCTCCTCCTTTTATGTCTCCGTTCCTCCGTGAGAATCGAGAGACACCGGTGGCTCGCAGGTGACGCTCATTCTCAATCACGCCACTGGCTCTCGTGACGCTCTCACGGTCCCTCGACCCCGCCCTGCTCACCACAGTGAACATCCTGTCAACATTTAAATGAATATGTAAATATGTGCTGCACAATACAACAGAAATGGCAGCGGTGAGAAAGCAGCAGTTCAGAAAGCATCTGATCACAGTGATGTGGATTTGTTTGCAGCAGCTCTGAGATTCAACTCTCCAGTCATGTCACGTTTATTTATACTGCACTTTATACAGTTGATCGCTTTACTGTATTAAACAGCGTCAGATTCAATCACAGCTTCAGCTTCTGCTTCTTCTTGAGTTCATGTTTTTACTGGCGTCTGCCTCGACGGACTGAACAGAAGAAATTTACCGGAGAAGATTTACACCTCAAAGAAGGCAGAGCCTCAGAGCCACACCCACCTATTACATCATCACCACAGACGCAGCTGAAATGCCTTGCCAAGCTCTTTCGAACTCTAGAAACAAACTTTTGCTTCAGTCTGATTTTGTTCAAAATGAGGTCACACCAGTTTGTTCTTCGATTTGCTTCAGTGATATACTGTTAGTGAAAATCCTGTCAACATTTAAATGAATATGTAAATATGTGCTGCACGGTTTTCAAAATAAACAACAGAAATGGCAACGGTGAGAAAGCAGCGGTTCAGAAAGCATCTGATCACAGTTTGCTTCGACCTAATTTGCTTCGATTTGCTTCCGTACTCTTCAAATTGAAAGTCGCTTTGGATAAAAGTGTCTGCTAAATGAATAAATGTAAATGCTTCACGTATTTTGGGGCCTTTACAATGGCCATCAAGTGTGGATCCTCCATGGCCTGTACATTAGTTGCACCAATGATCTGACGCTTGGTAGAGACTAGCCAAATAATTGGTCCCATGCCAATATAATGCATTAAAAACTGCTGAAGCAGAACCACTATGTACTTTAGTAATATTGTAATAAATTTGAACAATTGCAATTCAAGTCCATATGCCAAAATGTAAATATCTATAGCTTGTGGCTCACGGTCATCACTCATTTTCCATTTTGTCTTGTTTGTGTCCGATCTCGCCTTCCTTTCTTCTAACTTTATCTGCGGCTTGGACAATGAGTAACGGTTTTCTGGCCATCTGAAAGTTAGTCACCTCCACGACACCACTTCCCCTCGCTGGAGAAAAAAAGAGAAGCCTTTTCTTCCTCTCCTTCGGCTTCTCCTTTTGCTGCTGTCTAGACCCCAATAAACAATGCCTTCTCCAGAAATTCTTTATTATGGGAGCCATGGATCAAAGAGCGGAGCGTAACATGACTCCGCAGACAGCGGGTAAACAGGCACGCGTGCTCAATGCTGCTCTTTATGCTGGAGGAGTAAGAGAATGCATGACGGAGAGGAAGACTTCAAAGTGACACGCCTCTGTCTTCACTGGTCCATTTAAAGCGAGTCAGAGGGAGGGGGTGCTTGATTTCACATGAGATGTGCGAGGTGCCGTCACAAAGATGCTTTTTAGCATATGCAGTGGGAATAGTGAGAGTCTGTGGGAGAGTTGTGCGTGGGCCTGCGTCTTGTTGCTGATGATGCTGTTACATTTTAGGAATTCTTATTATCATTCACAGAGGAAATGTGGTGAGGTTGAGAGTGCATAACCGTCTGAGAAATAGACAGAGATGGTGATGGAAAGCCCCTAAATTACCCAGTCGCAATAGGACTTTCAACCACATGATAAAAATTGGTCTGTTCCTAATTGGGACGACAATATCACAGATAAATGAATACAATATGACATAAAGCAAGCTATTGCAAAATATTCATATTTTTATATGAATGCAAAAGTGGGAGACACAAGCAGAAAACTGATTTCACTGTTTTCCAAAGTTGTCCCAAACGCCAAATGCTGGCCACTACCAATACAAGACCAATACAAGACCAATAGAAGATGTAGGAAAGTGGAGTATATATTTATATACCATTTGATATATTTTGACACTTAGGATGCATTATATGCTGAGTTATTAAAGCACCAGATAGTATGATGTCATATTAGTACCATCTGTTAACCCCCACACAAATGCAGGCCTGGAGTTAGAGGTCTTCTCGGGACGTTGAAACGGTAGTAAAAAATGGGGAAGAAACCATGAGCAGATTCAGAGAGAACTTAGTTTAAAAGATTTTGGGTCCACTTCTCGGGTCCATTCGGAAAAAAACACTTTTATTTTAAATGACCTGAGACCTGATACAACTAATGCTTAGCCTAACCCAGTGCTTCTCAATTATTTTCTGTCGCGCCCCCCCTAGGAAGAGGTAAACATTTTGCCAACGTTTACCCTTTTTCCAATAAGAAATTAACATGAAACATCTGATCTGATGAGGCGGATGAACAAGAGCGGTCACACAATGCTATAGGCTACAGCTATAGCTATAGGTTTGGGATTCCAATTCCCTTATTGATTCCTGTATGCGCAATTACCGTATTTTCCCGCATATAACCCACAGACGCAGATAATTCGCACCCTCATATTGCCCGCGGGTTTTGGGGTTCTGTGTAAAACTGGTTGGCATAACCTGCACCGTCATATAACCCGCACCTTCATATAACCCGCAACCATAGATTCATTAATTAACTTTTTTGTGTAACTTCATATTTCGAATTTCGAATGTTGCTCGCATGACGTCAATTATCCATAACTGTTCAGGCTCGTACACAGTGCTTGTGCGCAAAATTCACACAATAAGAAAACAAACATAAGTCATAATCAGAAGAAAAGGAAAAAGCAGTGTCTCCCGCTGTGCAGCAGCTCGTCCCTTAAGAAGCGTTTCTAGAGGTGTTGATCATCATATGAGATGAGAAGAGCCCGCCCTCATGCAGCACAGCCAATCAAGTCTTCTTTCATGATTGACAGGTCAGACAGCCTATCAGCGCAAGTACAAGTACAGTACGAGTGATAGTACAAGCGCCAGAGACAACAACCCTCGCAAGAAAGAAAAACAGAAAGAATATACCGCAAAAAAAAGTAGGGACGTAACAAATATATTGAAATATTATTACGTGTCATTTGTTTGATATAGCCCGCACCCTCATATAACCCGCACCCCTCCTGCGGGGTTTGTAAAATCTGGTATAACCCACGGGTTAAATACGGTAAAATACGTAAAATACGGTAATGTGATTTTCAACTATTCAAGTGCAAGAAGGTGCACTTGCCGCTCATATAGTGCACAAATACTGAATTAAATTTTCTCTTGCGCTTCAACAGACAACGTACACACAAAAGTGTCAAAACATCCTCATAAAGTCACTGATCTTGACTGAATAACTTTAATAACGATAAATCCATTTTTTATACAAAGATAATAACAGGTGGTATTTTACATTTATTTTTGATGTGTTTATTATTGCTTATGTTATTACTGACTGTTTAAGTCTCTTTATTGACGCTTGAAATATACATTAGTTAGTTGTTTTTTGCTGATATTTTGGTTAAAGGTCTTCGTGCAAGTGTTCTTGAGGCTGCTGGTTTTTGTTCGTGGTTTGCAGCTGTAACAGAGTGTTTTACAAAAAGACGGTATAAATATGTTTGATATCTAAATGTTTGACTTTTTAAATATATTTTCACCTAATTTGAATTGAAACTGAATCAATAGGAATCAGACTTCGCCATAACAGCATTGGTGATTTTAAAGTGTGTTTGCATTGTTGCCTTGGTTGTAAGCTCTTTGAAAGTGGAAGCATATTTTCACTTAGTAGTGGGTTTTTCTTGTGAATCTGTTTTGCAATTCAAAGTAAAACGCACTGTTGTGGCGTAAAATGCAATGCAATGGCTTAGAATGTAATCTATTGCGCTGCGTGTTTCAGAGTAAAGAATGGTACTATGTTCAATTGATTATGGTCTATGTTCAGGGAAGTTTAGGCTCTCATAAACACCATCTTAATATTTAAGATGTGCGCTACGTTCGCTTGATTTACATTCACCAAAGGTAAACTGTTTTTGTGGGCAGAAGTTTACAGCAGTTCGCCAGTATTCCAGAATAAAAGCTTGAAGGATTGAATGATTGAGACTGAAGTTTTTAAGACATTTGTATTGTAACAGTAAAGAGTGAATCCAAGAGGGAGGTAAAAGTAGGTAAAAGTCTTTCTCCAATTAGCAGTTGCATCTTCGCTGTTTGTGCCTTGGCGTTTTAGCAGTAGTAAATGAACGTGCAAATGCGACATTAAATGCTTTAAATAATTACCTTAAAATCTCAGGGTTTCAGCTGACAAAAAAAGTTTGGTGCTTTAAACTTTGACATGTAACTCACCCTTCACTATTTGTGCACACCTCAAATCAGAGCAGATGTTGACCATGCTTTCATGCATTTTGCAGACGCTTTTATCCAAAGCAACTTACATTGCATTCAAGAAGCACATTGATAATCTAACCAGTTCTTGATTTCCCTGGGAATCAATCCCATTACCTTGGCATTATAAACACCAATGCTCTACTGACTGAGCCACAGGAAAGCCTGAGGAACAATAAAGCTGGGAAATTCAGCCCAAACCTTTGATGGGTGTTTCCTTCAATGTAAAACCTAAGATATATCTAGAAACCAGAATGACATTGACTGGAGTGAACTCTTTTGATTTGAGTGAGTAAGAAACCACCCAAAACACCCCAACAATGCAGTTCCTTTCCATGATGTTATATCATGTTATAAAGTTTCCAGTTCATGCCAGCATTGTGTAGCATGGGGGCTTCCGTAACCCCAAAACGCCACTTTATTTTCACTCTGTTATTTGGTATATTTTTAAATGACTGTGGTGGCTCATGTGGTACCAACTTACCAACTAGTTTGCGACTGCTAGCATTACCTTAAAAATGTATGTGCATGTTAAGTAAAGTAAACGAGCCTGTGTAAGCGAATACACGAGTAAGTGTGCATCAACCATTTTTGTTTATCACACAATAAATTTGCTTGGTGGTATGTACTTATTCCCCCTTTTTTTAAGGAGTTAAAATTGGGTCATGACTTCATGACCATTGGGAAATGCGGATGCCATGTCCAAACCAGTTGCAAACCACTGCTCTAGCAGGTGTCTAACAGGTTTTTTAATGAATCTAAAACTTCAGGGACAATGAACATGAACAGTTTGTAGATCAGGAGACACATTAAAAGTAACATCTTATGCTAAGCGTCATGAATCTGTTGCCGCTTTCCTCGCCCCTCATTTCTCTTCCCGTTACATTCGGTGTCGTTTTGCCAGTTGCTTGTGTCTGCTCAGCATGAGGGTTCGGGTTTCCTCTGTTTCATGGCGTCACAATGGCATTCACTTGATATTTGTGGCCCAGTGCTTATACAGGCCCTGCTGCCTTCTGTGCCGGATTAGGGGCCGGTTGTAAGACACACGTCTTGGCATAACACAGGGGCCATCGTGTGGGGTCACAGGAGAATACCCCAGCCCCGCCGCAGGGATCATGCTGTCATGTGTTTAGACAGAGGCCGGAACAGCCATGTTGAAAATGTGAGGAAGCTGAGGGGTGAGTGTCTGGATCGATCCCTGACCCTTAGAACGACTGCCAGCTCAGCTGTCACGGGAGACGCTGTGTTTTTTAAAGGCACTGGTGCGACTACTGAGTCTAAACGGGGTCTGGTTTAGTGGGAGTTCCTACATTAACACCTATGGACTCTAAGGGTACGTCTACATTCATCCAGATAATGCACTCTAGAGTTTTCCAAAAGTTCCTCATCCACACTAAGACATCTGAAATCGTCTTACTGTTTATGCTTAATAAAAGCTCACTAAATCGCCCTCCTGTTTTGCTAATTGTGAGTACATTTTCTTCTCATCTTTGAGGGAATATTATAACTTCAACAACAGCATGAAAGCGAATAGCACAATCTATTCGTACAATTTATTACACATCTAATACACATCGATTGTTACAATATGTGTCACATGACTGTTTTATACTAGTTTCACAATGCTGTTTCAAATGTCCTCACTTTGGTGAGTGTTTGTGTTGTCTAAGTGTGAACTGAAGGCCAAAAACAAGCATTTTCATAAGAGTCCGGATTAAAGAGAGCGAGTTTTGGTTGAAGTTATGACAGCAAGAAAACATATGCATCTTTAATAAAAGCAGCTTTGAATATAAAAATACAGAGTTCAAAGTGCTCTTGTGAATTGGAATTAGTTTTATTGGGGAAAGTGTAAATGATGGGCTTGTTTCGTGGTCTGTTTACGATTCGACTAACACAAGGCGACATTTACAAGTGATAAATGTCCGTTTTGCTCATCTTTGTTTGTGCTTATGGCGAAAGTGTCTGAACTGTTAATATTTTAGAGTAACATTTTTTCTTCTTACGAACTCAGTTTGGCATGTTGTGTACAGGAGTGCAGTTTTCGCTGCGGGGAACGCAGCCGCGTGTCTGGATGTGTGTGTGCGCTGCAGTTTTTAGCCTAAAGGGAACAGGTGTTTCTCATGTTCGAGTGAAGAAGAGATCCTAGCGCTGAGCAAAAGGGAAAGTAACATCCGAACAGAACATGCGTCAGATACTTCTGTGAGTTTTTGAGCTTCTCTCTGTACACCATAAGGCAGCATCCTACATTTCCACCCGCGTGTCAGTACAAATCCATAAGACTTTTGTTCATCTTCTGAACAAAAATCTATATGGATGGTGAGGTTAAACCCATTCAAACCTATAAACATTGATCAATGCCCATATATGGTAAAAGTAAGCTCAAACCTCATTGGTTGAGCTCACGTTTACCGTATTTGATGCGCCCTATATATGTATATGTTTTGATCTGTTTACAAGTGAATTAAATATGTTCTTTGTAAGACTTGGATTACTCTTGATATCTCTTTATGAATGTTTTGAAGCATGAATGTTTTAGTTGTATGGGGAAAAAAATAAAATATCTTTATTTGTCTATTGGAAGATGTCTTGTAAAGTTTGGATCGACATGCACATTTGAAGATTCATCTTGAATTTTATGTTTGACGTCACAATAATGGTTTTTGGTTTCTGGTTTGAGTCACTGATAAGCAGAAAACATGAGGCATTTAACAGAAAATCCTCCAGAGTTTTCGTCAAATGCAACCCGAGTGTGTAGTGTGTGTTGTGTAACGGTGCCCTGTTAGTGTCCTGTTTACACAGTGGGACACAAGCGCTCGTAAATAAGGAGAAGTGGCCGTGCGAGATGAAAGCTGCAGTCTGTTGTCTGTTCCCTGCCAGCCTCTTATTAAAAGCCTTTTACATGTAAACAGTCCAGCTTGTAAAACACAAAGCGTACCCTTGCCTTTTAATTTGACCTGTTTTTCCCTCATACTCACTTATTTGCTTTTGTTCTTTCCTGATATTTGTAATGTTTGCTCATGGTGAGGCCCTCGCGGCAGACTTTTTTGGCTCTAAAAGGCACATTAGTGGGGAAAATCATACACAGATCAATTACGTGTTTGTGAGAAGTTTGATAGTCATCAGACAAATTTGTTAAGAAAATCTCTGACACTTGCTGAACAGGTTTTTGGAAGTGAAGAATATAAACTGTTTTGCATCTTGATATTTTCTCATGGTAAATGTGGCATTGAAGTATCGTTTCTCTTCAGCTTTATGCAAAAGGGCCTTTTGCTACTGTCAAATATCAAAACTAAATGATTTATATGTTTTATGATACTTAAATTAATCCTGGGATGTGATCTCTCTTGTTTCTGGGTTTTGGCAGCAGATAAGACAGAGTTGTTTGCAAAGAAAGACAATTTTGTCTTCTTTATTTTCTGAAAGTCAAATTTTATTACTATTAGTCAGTACTAAAATATTAATTATTGATTTAATTCATTTATTTTTTATCTCTGTGACTCCATTTAAAGGGACATTTTCCCTAAAAATAAGGATTCATCATTTACTCTCACCCCATGTTATTCAGAACATATGTGACTTTCTTTCGGTTGTTTTTCTCCACACAATGAATGTCAATGGGGTCAAAAACAACACGGGACCACACTTACTTCCATTAATGGACAAAACATATTTAACGTGCCAAAACGTGTATTTATTTACATTTATGTCATACTAAGTATACTACAAATTCAAACTCACTGATATATTATAATTAAACTTTATTCCACAATACACGTGTCTTCAAATGAAGCCTAACGTGTTTTAATATCACTAATATCAGTAAGGAAAGTATATGATATAAAGTCTTTAAATGCACGATATCTAAAGTTTGCCTAAAGTATTCTTGCAATAGTTATATTTTAGCATAATCCCTTCATCATGTGTTTGTGTGTGTGTTGCACAGAAGAAAACTGTACAGGTGCACTGAAAAAATAGACAAACTAGACAAAAAGTTCTATTTAAATATTCCACGTATAATTCAATGTGTTTCTTGCCGTTTCTTTGTAAATATATTTGAAATTTACTAGCAATTTCTGAGTGAAAATGGTTTCCTATCTGAATCCTAAACAATTTCAGGGTTATTATCATTAACTGAAACTATTAAAAACATTTCTGTTATTTGAAATAAAGCTGAAATGAAATAAAATATAAATATTAGTTTACTCTAGAAATGAGAAATGTTGTCTTGGCAATAAACCTAAATAAATTAAGTTGAAGCACTAAAATTATTAATATACATTTAGTAAGTGAACTACATGAAGACCAGCATACAGGTAAGTACGTGTCTCTTGCTTTTATTTGAAACTAATGATAATAAGAATAAACTATCTCAAGCCCTGATAGAAAATGGATGTCCTAAATGGAGGTTTGGACAGATGTAGCAAACTTCTGGAGACAAATTACTTAAGTAAACTAACAGGCTTATACACACACACACACACACAGAGAGATAGAGAGAGATGTGTGTGTGTGTGGGTGTGTGTGTGTGTGTGTGTGTGTGTGTATTGGGACTCGGTATAGTTTGTGTAGTTATGTGTATGTTTGACCTATATAGGCATGAAAGGGAAAGCATTCATTGGAGATCACCTGCCCTGACCCATAACAGAAATCAGCTCTGCTCATGAAAGCACTCGGTTTTCAGGC